>JAPYZE010006420.1:0-16562 GCA_030522805.1 Leptomastidea abnormis
GTATGTATGTATGTATGTATGTATGTATGTATGTATGTATGTATGTATGTATGTATGTATGTATGTATGTATGTATGTATGTATGTATGTATGTATGCGCATCTATAACGATACTTTAATTACCGTGTTATTATTTATTACTCCTTACGTAGCAGTTTAAAATAGCATTAAAAATTTTAATAAGCTACCAATAAAACGATTAAACTTTTCGAGATTTTCCAAGATCTCAAATCTCAGATCGAAATGGAAATTGGCTGCGTTTTCTACATTGTTCGTGAAAATATTTTCCTACAGTGGCACTTGCAGGGTCCGCAAAACCGCAATCGGCGACGGAGTAGCATCAAGACATCCTCCCCTTTGAAAAACCAGACGCGCGCTTGCTTGGCAGCCTCGGCCCCAGGCCAATTTATAATAGGTAGACTAGAGCTGGTGGTGTAGGAGCGGCAGATCTTAGTGGGAAGTGAAAGTAGCAGGCGTAGCCATCACTACTGGAGGCGGCGGGAAAGGAGTTTTTGGATTATTGGAGCCTGGTTGGATCCGGCGGGTCGGATGGGATCGGGCGCGTACGCGCACCGAATAGCCGCGCAAGCTATATACCTGCATGTAGGCCCCGCGGCCTGTAATGCTCGCAGAATATGGTACTTGGCTCGTCGGTCCGCGGCAGTCACATCCCCCGGGGTTGAGTCCGCCGGGCGCCGGTAGTAACAGAGACTTCCCCTTTCCCCTCCCTCCCTCCCTCCTTTCCCCCTGATCACTCGCCGGGATTAGAGCCGGGATTCGGCCCTGCTCGGCCGAACACATTGATAAACGTAATCGATTGGCCAAAGAGCGGTTGGGACACCGGATGCTCGAATACCGATGGCCTGTATTTCTGTGTGTGTGTTATACCAATGCCCCGAAGGCGTAATTAAACGCGCGACCAGCGTACCTACAAGTCGCCAGACTGAGCGCGATATGCGCCCTGTATACGCGCGCCTCTCCGTGCCAAGACACGACTCGGAGATCGCGGATAGCGTCCAGCGTCGTTTCCACTCTCTCTCTCTTCTCTCTCACCCTTACACTCCATTGTAGACTGAGAGACGGAGAATTGATTCGGCTAATTGCCTCGCGCTGCAATTAGCCGAGCTCGCCGACCCGCTAACGACAATATCCGTCCGGATGCCATCCTAAGCACCCACCCGCCAATTCCCTACCCTACACGCTATCAGCTCTCCTCCACTACTTGAGCAGGAGTACTGCATCTCCCTGCACGTGTACTATATTACAAGAGGTCGTAAGAGCTGGCAATTTCACAATAAATACTCGGCATTTATTTTTCTTCTTCATACCTATACCGTATAGTCTTGTACATTTTTCTCTTTACTATTATATATAATAGAAGTAAATACGCGGTAGAGCGGGACAAACGGAGATTAAGAGTTTGTGGCATCTTGTCATTTATTTTTTGTACTAATACATATTGGATTTTGGCAGTGGTCTGCTGCTGCTGCTGCTCCTGCTGCTCCTGAACTATATGGCTCGCGGGCAGCCATCGAGTTTTGACATTGACTAATTTTGCAGCCCATGCGAGAAAGAAAGAGAGAAAGCGCTTGCACTTTTCAAATGTAATAAATGTAGGGGAGCTAATGTGCGCGTTCTACTACTACTGCTACTGCTCTTGCTGCTGCTGCTACTTTTCACGAAAATAAAAAAAATTTCATTTCAAGAGATGGGAGGAAGGGGTTGATTCACGCGAAAGAGAGAGAGAGAGAGAGAGAGAGAGAGGGAAAGGTGTGGGGGGGGGGGGGGGGGGTCGGACTTTTTTTCGCTACTATACGTAATAACGCTCCGAGCGTACGGGAAAATTGAGATTGAGCGTCCCTTGACGTGTTCGTCAAAATTACACCCCTGACTTGCCCCCCCCCTCCCCCCTCACCTCTCTTTTTCGCCACCGACTCTCTGCATGCACACATTTATCACGTAAATATAGTTTAGGCTTTGAAAAACTAGAAATAAAAATGAAAAAATAATAAGAAAAACGTTGCAAGGATGACGGCAAATCGAATGCGAATCAAGTTGCCCCCAGTTCTGCGCGGCTTTCCCCTTAGCTCGTTTCCACGCTGTGGTATAAGTAAGTGCATGTCTAATTATATCAATCAAAATTGACCGGGTTGCCCCTCTCGATTCGCCGCTGGCCTCCTGCTGGCCGGAATTCAACCGTTCGCACGGGCCTATAATAACGCTGGCTGCTGGCTACTCGTAGCTTCGAACGTGCAGAACGAGTTCGAGGCCTCGGTGTCGTACAAGACCGAGGAGGAGGAGGAGGAGGAGGAAGAGGAAGAGGAACCGCCGCAGGGTAACGAGCCGAGCGGCATGGATGCGAACGACGACAGCAAGTGGACCCTCGAGGACGAGCCGCTCAAGGGGACCGAGGACAGTCGGGTGGCCGCTTACCGCGCGGCCACCTCGACCTGGCGATGCTACGAGTGCGGTAAGCTGGCTACCAGCCCCCCTACCCATATCCACCCAACTACACGTTTCCTCTTTGTTGTTAGTCGGCTGATGCTTATATTATATGTTGCGCTGCTCTCACTATCTCTCTCTCTTTCTCTCTTTCTTCAAAATCTTTTTTATTTTATTTATTTTATTTCATTTTTTTTTTTTTTTATTCTCTTTATTTCGTTTTGCTGTTTAATGCACGCGCACGCAAGTATAGCCGACACCATCACAATCACATGCATATAACACTACACCCATATCTCGACACCGTTTTTTTTTTGAAGACTTGAGCGATAAAAATAAAAAATACAGGAATAATTTGCCCTCACCGTTTGTAGATTGATCATATACATGTACTTTAATCCTAAAATTATACAATATGACGTCTCTCCAAAGTTAAATACTGTTTTTGTTTTTAAAATCGTTACATTATAATTTTTATCAATTTGTATTTTTTTCCACGTCCTTTATAAGAATGTTTATTATTGTTGAAAAAAAAAAAATAATATTTGTGTATGAGTAGAACTACGAATTTCACTCGTATTATTTTATTATATTCATTATTATTATTTATTATTATTATTTATTATTATTATTATTATTATTATTATTATTATTATTATTATCATTATTATTATTATTATTATCATTATTATATATTTATCTATTTTGTTAAAAAAATTTTAGTTGCACCCAAGCGTCAAATTACGAAAATGTCTTGCCAAAATAATAAATTGTTGAATGATAATGCTTAGGATGTAGGTATACCTATTTCATTAATTGTTATAAGTTTTCGCAACTTTATTTAATTACGTTCTATTTAGATACTAGCCTTAATTAATTTGTTGAAAAACGAAAAATATCACATTAACTGATCATCACCCACGCATATCCTACTCCTTCAGTTATTAGTTGCTGTATA
The DNA here is from genome assembly GCA_030522805.1 of Leptomastidea abnormis. Classification (NCBI taxonomy): domain Eukaryota; kingdom Metazoa; phylum Arthropoda; class Insecta; order Hymenoptera; family Encyrtidae; genus Leptomastidea; species Leptomastidea abnormis. Next base: position 3,401 of record JAPYZE010006420.1, read on the forward strand.
ACCCTACCATATTGCAGTTGAAAACGCAAATGTGCAGCTGTGAAGCCTGTGAAATTTATCAGTCGCGTTAATTAACTGTATACGTCAAAGTTTGGCGGCTGCTACTGTTGCTACTCTCAGTGCAGCTTCGTAAAGCCAAAGGCAATGAGCACAACACAGGTTTCACAGTACTGCTTATTTAATGGAAAAATGAAAATTCTGCCATTAAGCTCGGAATTATTAATTCGCGGGTAAGAACTTCCAAGATTCTCCAAAAAAGAGTCCTCATAGATTTGATTAACGAGAATAATAGTATATATTACGCACCTAGGCAGGGAAAGTAAAGTTAAGGTCCCATCAGATCACCGGGATATTAACGCCTGAGTAGGCGAAGCCGAGCCGCAGGAACCAGGAAACCTGGTGATCTGGAACCTTCTCTGCTTTGCCTGCCTAGGTGCGTATACGACTTTTCCGTCCGAAGCAGCCGGGAAGCAACAACTACCTTTCGGGCAGCGGCTGAGAAGTTGGCGTTTCCCGGCTGCTTCGGACGGAAAATAATTTTACAACGAGCGGCAGAGCGACAGAATAATTTATTGTGTCAGCTTGAATAATTGTGTCGCGCATAATCGTTGCAAATCTATAATAAATGTACGCTGCACCTACCTAATACCCAATAACGCGAGCTTGCGTAAATGAGAAGAAGGTGAGGAGGTGATTAAAATTGAAACTTTCTGCCCGGACTGACAACAAAACAGGTGACTGCATGGGAGGCGGACCTAGAGAGGTGGCGGAGCACTTTGTCGAGACGCACGGGTCTCGCATCCTCGCAGGGGAGGAGCCACTGTCTCAAGCTCGGCTGCACTCGGCTCGCAAGGACTACCTGGGCCAGGCCGAGCTCAAGGTCGAGGACATGATAGCTTACCTGGAGCGAGTGCGGGAGAAGGCCGAGCGCTCCGCTCCGCCCACCAGGCGCACCCAGGAGACCCAGACTGTACCCGCGACTCTGCTGCCGGTCAGCCCCTCGTTCCTGCTTCAGGAGTTGCCGAACGCCCTGCAGCCGCACTTGCATCAGGTACAGTCGACACGATGAGACATTTCTTTCTTTTTCCTTACACTTTCGCGATGATGTTTTCTTATTTCTGTATACCTAGTTGTGCGCTTCAGGTTTGCTTGATTCGTTGAAAATTAAAATCTGAGGAGAATCGACGTATAGATTGATTTCATTTTCATTATATTACACATGTTTCATCGGTACTTACTGATGCTCAAATATTATTACAATCAATGATGCCGCATTGTATCAGTTAAGTAATACTATACGACGACAAAATCGTTATAAAAAAAAAAAAAAAAAACATAAATATGATGATAATATTATTGCTATTAATTTGCCTTTTTAATTTATCGAGAAATAATTCATGTCAAATTAAAATTAGGAAAACCGCAAATTTGAAATTTAAAGCGATTAATTATGTTGATTGCATGCAATAAAACGAATTACACGCATTATAATATAGTTAATGTAAATTGTCACTGAATTCAATTAAAATATTTATCGATTACGAATTCCCATTTTTATTTTTTCTATGTATAAAAAAGTTAATGATTTTTACATAATGTAATCCTAAAGTAGTTTGTAAAATGAAATTTAAAATATATATACAAATGGTTATTACGTTATAAATTTACATTGGAATATCGAAATTCAAAACCACATAAAATAGCATTAATAATAAAAATAAATGTATTTATTAATTTACTCAAACAAACAATAATCAAAGATACAGTTATGGTATTGTATTGGCGACAAGCACCAGCACCATCATCATAATCATCATTATCAAACAGATTTATTACGCAGTTTTTTACAACGTATAAAAAAACATTTAATTTCGCAACTCAAAACATCGCTATAAATCGACGTATGGAAGGATGGAAATTAAACTCACTCGGCCTCGTACCTAGTCAATTTCATTTATACATATGAAGCTCAGCATTTTCGTGGTGTGCGTACTAAAGCGCGTAAAAAGATATAGAGAATAAAATAGTAATAATAAAAAGGCAATAAAATACAGAGCAGTAGCAGTTCAGCAACATTGGAAACAATAACAGCTAGAGCTGCAGTTGCAGCAGCAGCAGCCTCCATTCGGAAGGTTCTGCTTGTTTCTGTGGGGAATCAAAACAAAAGTATCGGCTCTTAAAGAAAATGGGCCTACTCTCTTATTATTACTATTTTTGTTTCTGTTATCGGGAGAGAAAAAACAGGCGCATTGCAAAATAGAGAAAAGAGACAATTTTTCGGCATTCTAACTTAAAACGTACCATAAACGGTGGGGGTCTACTCGTCTACTTGGGATTGTGGGATGTACCATGTCAAAGAAGGCAATAGCAAAGATAAAGGTGTGTAGATAAAGGTGCAGAACCTAACCGAGCGCCGTCAAGTAGCCAAGTCGCTGTAGCAAAAACAGCCGTGGGGTGAGTAGAAGAGGAGAACATAGGAGTAAAGAGCGTCTGAATTTGCTCGGGCCGCGAGCCGGGGTGTCATCTTTCCCAAAGATTTCCCACGTGTCGCTGATTTCCCCGGGGTGCTGGTATCTGGTCGCAAGCGCGTGCGACTCCTCTTTCGTGAACATGAATACACACACCCACACCCATACACACACACACACACATACACACACACACACACACACACACCCACACACACTGGCAGCCAGTCAAGGAGCTGTGGCATTAATACTTTGCATTTCTTTTCTTTTTCAAATCGCGCACTTGGACCACACAAACACATACAAACACACATGCATACACAGAGCGCGAGCCTGGTACCGGTGAACGGAGGTACGCCAAGCAGCGGAATCAACCCCGCTGGAGCCGGGGCCGGCAGCAACTCCGCCCCTGGAGCCGGAGCTGCAAACGCAGGAGGAGGAGGTGGTGGTGGTGGTGGTGGTGGTGGTGGTGGTGGCAGAGGAGGTGGTGGCAGAGGCGCGGGTGGCAGTGGAAACAACGCCAGCGGCAAAAGGTACACCTGCCTGTATTGTCCCTACGGCACGGACAGGCGGGATCTCTACACCCGCCACGAGAACATCCACCGGGAGGAGAAGCCCTTTCACTGCTACGTCTGCTGCAAGCCCTTCAGCCGCGCAGACCACGTCAAGAAGCACTTTTTGCGGATGCACAGGTATATGTATATATACATATGTACGCATAACCCATCCATCTATCCATCCAATGCCTCTCTTTCGCTATATATAGGTACACGCGAAAGTACTCGGCTAAAGCTCGAGCGCGTGTACGCGCGATACTCGTTGAACCTTCCTACCTTCCTCCCCCCCCCCCCACCACCACACCACACTCTTTCTCCCACTTTCCATCACTTCCCCCTACGGCGCTTTGTTTGTCTTTTTCGGGCTTTATCTCTGGCGCTTTTGTCTTGGGTAAGCTTTTGTCGCTGCTGCTGCTGCTGCCGGCGCAAAAGGCTCCGAGTGATTTTCGATGGCTCTGCAGGCGCGAGCAATTGAAAACTCGAGACAAGCTCGGGGTCATTAAGGTGCTGCCTCTGCTCCCTATAGGAATACTGTATACACTGCTTGTGCCTTGTGCTACGTGCAACAGCTCTCTCTCTCTCTCTCTCTCTCTTAAAAAAAAAAAAAAAAGAATGAAACAAAGGCAGCGAATTAGCCCAGGATACGTAGTTATAAACAAATATACTTGGCTGACTAGAAGTGCACGTGTATCAAGCCAAAGGTGCACGCGCGAGCCCAGCCAACCGTATTTTCCTTTTTGTCTAACACTCCGGATCCACATTTTCGATATTTCAGCGGGTTCGAATATTCGGGTAAACTGTCAGCGAATATGCCTGATACATGTACGCATAAACATATACCTAGACCTACCTACCTATCTACAAACATATATACGTACGTACATATATATATATATATATATATATGTACATGCATTTCCTGGGAATTTATTGCGGGCAAAGGCAGACAGCAACGGCAGCAGCAGCAGCTCTCTTGCGATATTGCACTGGCATTTCAGCTTTGCGGCGCGCAGTGGGGGAAGGGAGCTTTAATATTTTAAAAAATGATTTTAATCGCGATAAAATCCACAAAGCTAAAAGCCATAAAAGATAGAGAGAAAGAAGAAAGAGGGAGGGAGGGGGTTAGTAGGAGGGAAGAGCGATTGAAAAATCAGCGATGCGTTAAGCGATCAGTTAGTCGTATTTGCATGCTCTTTTTACGCTCTTTGGGTTATAAGTAAACATTGATTTTCTGCCAAGAGCGCAATACCTTCGCCTATTCTCTCTCTCTCTCTCTCTCTCTATTTTTTCTTTCTTTCATTCTTCTATATTTTCAGACCATTGAACTTTTGAAACGTTTCAAAAAAACACGCACTCAACACACGCGTGGACGCGCAATTCGCCCTGAGCGTAATATAAGATAGTCTAACGAGAATAATTTAAAGCATTTTTTTTTGGCGTATTTTTTACCTTTAATATCAAAATTAACACGTGTGACATATACTTTTTAAGACATTCAAAAGCCGTCGTCACATTTCCATTTATAAATATTGAGTTATAAATAATATCAAAAATATATATTATATATGGCTCAAGTGTATTTTAACCAACTTATGACCTTCCTGACTTGAATTCCTCTACTCGATTTTAAAATAAAATGATACTGCAAAGATCGACCTGACTCGAGCAGCTATAAGCAGGTATAAGATAGGTCAAATCGTCGAGCTAAACTAACACCGCTCGTGTAAATCTTGATCCGTAAAGGGAGCACACGTACGAGCTGTCCCGGATACGAAGGCCATTGGGTTCGGGCTGCTCAGCGATCAAGGCCTCAACGGTCCGGCCCAGCGAGCCCAGCGTCAACCCATCCAACGCCTCGAATAACAACAATAACGATAACATTACCAGCAACAACAACAACAGCAATAACAACAATGCCAGCAATCCCAACAACGCCAACAACAACAACAACAATAACAACTACCACAACAGCGGCAGCAGCAGCGGCGGCAATAGCGCGACGAGTCCGTACGCGAGCAACTTGTATCTCAAGCAGTCGCAGCCTCAACTCGGGATCTCCGGCTCGGCTTACCAGCTGCAACCCGCCACGACGAACAGCGTTCACGTAGCCTCGGCTGCCCTCTACCAGGCGAGCCTGGTCGTTACCGCCAACACCCTTATACAGCAGCAGCACAACCCGGCACCAGTGGTGCACAACAGTACGACCAGCTCCTCCTCGTCTCGCCGACAGCAGCAGCAGTCAGGCACCGGCAAGGGACATCTCAAGAGCTCCAGCTCCAAAGCGAACCAAGAGCGAAGGTGAGTCACGCGGCCCGGCCACTCCACTTTTATTTCTTTTTGCCTTTTCTTTTTATTATATAGTAAGTATGTAACTATATATGCCTGCCTCGTCGCCTGCCGCCACATCCTTCTTCGCAATCGCGCCCATCACCTGGAGCACGAAAGAGCAGAAACCTCTTGCGCTTTGCTTTGCTTTCTTTAATTTTTTTAATCGCTCGACTCTGTGATTTCTTTCGAATATTCCATCATCTCAACTGTAGTGTTATGTCTCTGGAGAAAGAGAGTCAAAGCTTTCGTTTGACTCCACTGAATTTTTCTTTTCTTTTTTTTTTTTTTTTATTGCCGAGACGAGAAGAAGAGGTTTGGCTTTTAGGAGTGAAATTCTTTTATCGTAGTGGGAAAAAAATTCAAAGCTGATGAAATACGCGCGTCTTTAATTAAATTTTATTTTCTTTTTTTTTTCAACTATTCGTTTCAACTCTATTTTCGGAAAAAAAATCGAGAATCCGAGCAAAATTATTGCTGGCAATTTAATTTGTAAACGAGCGAGTTCGATTGATCATTCTTAATTTTTTGCAAACGCTACGTTGAAGGAGCATAAAATAGTATTTTTTGCCGAAACGAATGATTAAAATAAAATCTACAAGAATAGGTTTATAGATTTTATTTTGTGCGGAATATTTTCAAAAATGAATTACAAATATTCCCATTTAATTAAAAAAACATTATTATTAATTTTTATTTAGGCAATCTCGTGAGGTTGATACTCTTGAATTTTATTTATCCAACGATTCTTTACAGCAGAAGTTTGTTAATTTTGAAAATTGAAAATACTCATCAAACTGACGAGCTCAAAATTCATGTACTAAAATGGCGCACGTACAAAAGTCAAACATTTGTTGCATGTGTGTCAAAATACGAAGTCGGTAGGCTAGTATGTGTCGCGTCACGTTAGTCAAAGTAATTTTAAATATGCATTCTCGTAAATACTTCATCAGTGCTCGGATTCGTTTGGTCTCACGTGCTAAATATAACAGACACGGTTAAAAATTGATTTAAGGGATGTACGTGAGCAACAACAACAACAACAACAACAAAACGAGATATATATTTTGTGTGTGTGTGTGTGTGTGTGTGTGTGTGTGTGTGTATGAAATATATATATATAACCTATATATACTGGCTAATAACGAATCTGGAGTTTCAAAGTCAAAGTACGCGCAAAAACTCGAAATCAAAGTATAAAGTCTAAAGTTCCGGCGCAACTTAAATTTCGCATAAAAGCATCAGCTATCAAATAGTTCAATTAACAAGAAAAAGCAACATTACCAAAAGAGCAAAGTTAAATTAGATAATAATAATTCGTGGAATCGCTGCTACTCCGGTCCGCGGCGGAACATAATAATATAATACAGAACTGCGAATTGCCGAACAAATTACCGGGCAAAGGCTCAAAGCATTCAATGGGAGGACGTGCACTCCGAGCCGAGGAGCAGTGTAGGCGAGCATGTCAGACGTCAAAGGTTCGAATTTCTATTCGGATGGTCGGCTGGTGCGGAACAAGTAGCTAGGGGGTGAGCTAGTACAAGGGGCGCAGTAATATGTAGAATTAAGAATATGTAATATGAGGTGGTAGGAAGGGGGGGGGGTGGCGGCGGCAGCATAATAGCGATAGAGCGACGCTCGTATATGTATATTTTAAACTGACGCGGCCGGGTTCTCGGATTATATGTTACGGGTTGCAGGTACACCTGCTGCTACTGCTCCTGGAGCGGGGTGGACAACTGGTGCCTGAAGCGCCACCTGAACACCCACCTGAAGCCGTTCGCGTGCACGCTGTGCGAGTACAAGGCCGCGCGGGCCGAGCGGCTCGCCACCCACGTCCTCAAGGTCCACAACCGTCGGCAGTGCTCGCGCTGCTCCTTCCTCGGCGACGACCTCGCCCAGCTGCAGATGCATCAGCTGCACGTCCACCGGGTGAGCGGGCCCAGCTCCTCGGCAGCCGCCGCCACCACTGCTTCCACCGCTTCCCAGCAGCCGCAACCACAGCAGCAGAGCCAAAGCGCTGATCGTCAGCAGCAGCAGCAGCAACCGCAACAGCCCCTGCCTATACAGTAAGTTCCACACGCTTGTATTTCATCCCACATCCACGTCTCTCTCTCTCTCTCTTTCTGCGACCACTTTCCCTGCCCCCCCCCCCACCCGCTTTTTCGGCAAACTTCAACCATTATGTCGAATAATTATCTCGCTTTCTTTCGAGATTTTTACTACAACTCCCAGTATTACTACCTACTACTACTACTACTGCTACTACTGCTACTGAACCGATAATCTATAATAGAAAATCTCAATAATAATAAATTTTAACTTTTTTTGTTGATTATAATTTATTAAAATATAGTAATTTTTTTAATTTTTAATTTAATATATCGTAGAGTAGGTACCTATAGTACCTATTAATAAATTCAAAATACACTTTTACACGTTTGTTTTCATAATTAACGTGAATAAGAGAGTAAGATTAAATTTTATTTAAATAATATATCAGAAATAAAGAAGTAAAATAAATTCGACGGTATCATTGTCGCAATTAGCGAGGAAACCAAAGCCGTTAACAGCTATAAGACTTTTTAGCTGTACCTACCTGCATACGGAGACACAAGCGTATATAGATATAGGTAAATGATAAAGCGTATATTTATAGTTTTCATTTTCAAAAAATCAAGTTGAGGTAGATTTTGTCCGTTCAGTCGCGGTGGCCAGTACGAGATAGAGAGAAAGATAAATAAAAAAGTCGATGCTGATAAAAATAAATTCAACTTTGCAGCCCAGTGGGCGGTGGAAGGCCACCACCGGGACCACCGGTTTTCCCGGCCTCATCAGCGGCGATAGCACCCGCAACGACGGTCATACCGCCGACCACAATTCTCGGGTAAGTATGTGTGTATGTGCGTGTGTGATAAGCTTTCTCCCTTTTTATATCGCTCTCTCTCTCTCTCTCTCTCTCTCTCTCTCTCTCTCTCTCTCTCTCTCTCTCTCTCTCTCTCTCTCCCTCTATCGCACTCTCCTCGTAAAATCCTCGGAATCACGTTTCGCCGCTTTGCTCTCACTTGATTCGTTATTACGTGGCGGCGATTCGCATTCCCTCCCTCTTGCAAACTACCCAGCATCCTACTATTCTAGTCCTTAGTTTTTCATTAGAGCATCCTACAACACTTTTCTTTTTTTCATTTTTTATTTCCATCTTTTTTTTATGTCGTTTCTCTTGCAACCAGATCTTGCCGCGTATTCTATATATACGTATATATTGTTGTCGCTGTTTTGTGGATTCTTTTGTTTACTTTTTTTATATTTCATGTCCTAGCAAGACAATTTTTTTTTGTCTAAATATATGAGCAAATCCACAAAAAAGAGGTTGTTACATGGTTCAAAAAATTATTTTTTTCAATTTCGAGGAGCGTACCTCAAAATTAAAAAAAATAAATTTTTGAACCATATAACAGCCCCTTTTATGTGAATATATATATATTTTTTTTATTATTTTTTATCATTTACATTTTCGTTACAAATGTGCTTTATTATCGTTTTGTTACGTTTTATTTTATTTTTATTGGTTGGTTGAGCGCTACTTGTCAACTTGCTTTTAAAATATTTTAGCACATTTTTGTACATAAATATTCGCTGTTTTTTTTTTGTTTTTTGATATCATTGTCTCATGCAATTTCTGAGAAGAATAAACAAAAATTTAAATTCAAATCTAAGTTATAAAGTCTAAAAACCTTAAGTCTAATTCGAAACTCGGTAAATAGCGCACACAATTTTTACAATAAAAAGCATTATTTTTGTATACTGTACATTGCACATTTTTTTCAATCGAAAACAAAAATATTGAATACTGCAGTTTTTTATAATTAATTTTTAAAATTAAAAATAAAATTGTTTTTCAATTTCATATTGCAAACGGCGTTGCCTTTTTTTTATATTTTAATTAACAATGAAAATATCAATGGAATTTGACAGACATAATTTTTCAAATAACGTTCGGTGCTTAAATAACAATATATCAGGTACATGTTTCATCTCCTTTTTTTACAAAACGCGAAGCAGTCACGATTGTTCGCTTAAATGTTAAAGCTCCAAATTTCAGATATATTTTTCTCGGAAATGCGTGAAAGCATGAGCAAAAAATTAAGCTAGAGTGTTTGCTAAATTCGTCGTAGTATCGTTTTAAACTTGTTCTTAAGAACATGTGTAAAAAATAACTGACAAACGTAACTCACGAAATATAGCGCTGCGGTGGTTGCAGCAACGAGATGGTAAGACTGCCGTCTACTACTGCTACTGCTGCTGCTCCTACTACTACTACTACTACTACTTCTCTCGGCCGCGCTGTCACCAGCCGCCAATAGCATCGTCGCATCTTAGTAAGCGAAGCTCGTAAAGGCCGATGGCCCGGGCTCCTCTTCGCTCGCTACCGGGCCGTTTAGGAAAACTGTGCAATATAACTCTGAGAGCGGACCTCTACTTATACCTCTACGTATATATATATATATATATATATATACATAAATAATAGAGAAGCCGACATATATAAGTGGAAGTAAACGCAGCCAGTGCGCGAACTAATTCTCTTTCTCTTGCTCTTGCTCTTCCTCTCGCTCTTTTCCTCTTTAAAAGCCTCGACAAAGTCCCAGCTCGAGTGACTGCTCTGTCTAATCTAATCATTACTGACGCACCACACAAAGCAGCGTGCGAGCTATGGAGCTGGCCTCGGTACCGGGGATCGGCTGCTGGATCCAGGAGGCCTCCTCCTGCGAGATGCTGTTTCAGCGGCCCAGCGAGTCCAGGCGCTCCCGTAAGCAGAGAACCCCGCGACGCATCGTCAATCCAGAGGACAAGTCGGAAGAGACGCTACTCTTGGATCCAGAGGAGGAGGAGAAGGAGGAGGAGGAGGAGGATGATAATAATAAGAAGAAGAAGCTGGTTTCCCCAAAGAAAGAGCCGAAGCGGTTGCGCAGCCCGGGGATGCGCTGCCTGCTGTGTCCACGCGATGCAGCTGCCCGGGCCTTCCACGCCCGACCCTACCACAGCCGGCGCTCGCTCTGGCTGCACAAGCTCTGGTGGCACTGCTCGAGTCGCGCAGCGAACCGATACCAAAGATAGCAGGACCCAGGTCGTCCGGGCTACCTATCCACGCTGAGGCTAGCGACGACGAAGACGACGATGCGTGATGAGCAGCTAGCTAGCTGGAGGTTGCCGCTGCTTCCTCGACTTGGCTACCAGAGGCTAATACTCAAAATTGCGGATAGTGTGTTTCGCTTTTGTTATACTCGCTGTAAGTTGCGCCGTTTTAAATGTTGCGCTTCTCTCTCGCGCAGTGACTTTACCTTTAAAGGCCAAATGGCCAATGTGATGAAAGCTGTATTGTTGTTATTCGTTGTTACCACAATTTAGCTTACGAAAGGCACGACAGAAAAGAACAAAACAAAACAAAACAGACAAACAAACATGTAGAATTTTATCTTTCTCAATCTTATTCAAAAGAACGATGAGAGAAATGTTCTCCATTCTTTAATTTTTAACCTTTTCTGTGTCCATTTTCTGATGTGCGCATGGACAAATGCGACTGATTCGCAAAGTGAACTGTTTTTATAATTCAAACAGTAGGTACGTTTGATGACGAACGTACACCTACCTACGTTCAAGTATTTTGTAAATAAACATACCATGTAATATTCTCATTGTTAGCGGATAAATGACATTTTTTTAATAAAAGGATGACTAAAAAGTATTTTTAACATATCTATATAAATATATATTATATATCTATGGGAGAGCATTATTTTGATGCTTATGACTGAATGCAGGCGTATATATCTTTCTGACCCTTTTACCTTATGTGTGCATCCTACACTCGCAATCTTCCGCCGCAGTGAAACGAGCTTATAGAATAGGGGGAAGAGGAAAGAGGGGGGAGAAGGGGGGGGGAGGGGGTGCACAAAAAAGCTGTACCGCACCAAAGCTGTATTGACTCAAGGACAGCCGCTGGGCTCCAAGGGGTGTATGCATGGTCTAGGGGATGCTGCAGCGCGATTGTATACTCGTACGTATGTATACATAAAGAGGGAGAGAGATAAAGAGAGAGAGAGAGTAAGAGAAATCTCGTCTCTCACACACGAGGAGGGCAAAGCCGCATATCGCCCGGTGCACGTCGCAACGCCCGAGGCGTTCTTTTTGACGCGTGGCCCTCGAGAGTCTCGATTCGCTGCGGTTTCAAATACCCGGGTATTAAAAAAAGGAGGTGCTGTCCCGGAAATGAGACGTGAAACTTTTACACGGCTACGTAAAAAGCATCGGCCTGCGGCACTTTCTCTCTCTCTCTCTCTCTCTCTCTCTCTCTCTCTCTCTCTCTCTCAGCCTGGGAGAAGATTAAAGAAAGTCCAGAAGCCCCGACGCGCCATGGGGTAATAAGAATACCGACTGGTACACTGCTACCTTACGCCTCCAATCCTCGGCCAATCTAATGCATTTGTTTTGTCCTGTGCTAGCTAAACTCGCGTTTCTTTACATTTAACGGCGGAGTAGTTTCTGCGCTTTTATGAGACTCGAATGAAAGAAGTTTCTTTATTCTCTAGAAGTTCTACTTTCGTATTAAAATTTTTTTTTTTTTTTTTATTAAGAAAAAAAAATCTAGGGCTTATTAGGAATTGTTATGTATAAATGAAGAGACACAATATCCGACTGTTTACGTGTACGCGTACAAAATGCTGCTGTGAGCTAATGTTTCAAGCGAGCTATATTTACCATAAAAGCAATCGAAGGCAATGAATTATTTTCGATCGGAAAATAGCGTACGATGCATTAATAAAATTTTAATTAAAATCTCATATAAATATATAAACGATGAAATTTGAATAATACGCGGTGCATACTTAAGAGCCTATACGGGACAACGGAAATGAACGCTCGCAGCGTATATTGGAGAAGGTATATATTGGCGAAAAATTTATTCAGCAACGCGCTTGTTTTTACAACGAACCCTTCAGCCTTCGAGCACACAAATACACAGACACACACACACACGCGCGCGCACACACACACACACACACACACACACACACACACACATCCTACACCATACTCTTATCTGCACCCCATATGACGTTTTCTTTACTTTTCTTCAGTTTACTGATACACACATAATCAGACAATGCTAACCAAGGAAATATATATATATATATATATGTTTTTTTTAAAAAGCTTGCCGAGATTATTTATTCATCTCGGCATTTCTGGGAGGGGGAGGATTTTACGGCGCTATCCATTGGCCCTGCGGCCCTGAAAATTCAGTTAGACGTTTCCGCGAGAACGAGTGCGAGCATGCGTTATTAAACGCCAGGAGTTGCGCGCAATGTTGCACATACACACACACACACACACACAGACAAAAGAAGAAGAAGAAGAAGAAAAAGAAGGAAGAAGCCGCCCAGTAGTAGGCCCGTGGCTGCAGCTGCTTTTCTTGGAAGAAAAATGAGGGTAAGCGTAAAAAGTTTTCATGACCGACGTAAAGTACAAAGTGTCACTTTTCCGAAGGGCTGCTCGCGCTTTTTTACGAGGAGAGCGTACGTAGGTGCAAGTGTACGTATGAGGGAGCGTGAGGAAGGGGTCGCTGCATAAATTGGCCTGCCAGACTTTCCTGGAAGCGCTGCTTAAACGGAAGCTTCGGATTCCTCAAGCGCGCTTGGCGATCGCCGCCAGCGGCCGGATCGAGTACAGCACTAAGGAGTAAAAACTGAATGTGTATATATATATATATATATATATATATATATATATATATATATATATATACCCATC
>JAPYZE010006421.1:0-10573 GCA_030522805.1 Leptomastidea abnormis
TACTGATACACTTACTGTACGCAGCTGTAGCTGTGATCGCTTAGTTGGATTGCTCGTTTTTTACACTTGTTTTCACTCGAGCGTGTACCGAGAGACGTGGCGGAACAATTTCAGTTTTCTAACTTTTATACGTTGTGGAAGGGAATTGTATTTTGAACGAAGTATAACTACAGCTTAAGAAATAGTGCTAAAAATTTCATGATGGTGTAAAATGGATAACGATAATGTACGTTAAAGAATATCTCAAAAATTAAAAAATAATAATGAGGGTGTACAATTATTGCTTAATTTCGGTATAAAGTAAAGTAACAAAAAAAAAGCACAATTCGAGATTAAAAATCAAAATTATAAAAGTAACATGACTGGGAATAAATGCGATCGGTAAGGGATACATCACCTTGATTACGCAAACCGCAGATATTTGCCACACGGAGCCAAAGCCATCATCACACACCCCTAGATCTCTCAGCATCAGTATCCAAAGCCACCCTCCCTACCTGAGCATCCTACTGCTAGATTCTGCCGACACTGAGCTATATATACACACACACACACACGGGCGCGCGCAAGCAGACGTGATACGGAATATATGAATAATAATGGTCAAGGGTGTGCTGAGGGGTAGATCGGAAGGTGCGAGTAGCTGGCAACCACCACCACCATCACCACCACCACCATTGGCAGCAGGGTGGTGTAGTGTAGTGCAGGAGAGTCATCGGCCTGCAAACCACCGTCACCACCAAAGCGTTATGAGCGGCGCCCGAGACCACGGTGATGTACTGGCGGCCAACGCGATACACGCTCGCGATTCCCTCTGATTAGCGCTATCTGTAACGATGTGAACCCTAGCACGCCAACCCCTTTCCATCCAGCAGCATCGCCGCAGCTGCTGCTGCTATCGACGCATAATCTCACCATAATCGACACTCTTTCTCCCCCTCCCCCTCCCAATCTGAGGCTTGTGTGGTATGATCACTTTTTTTTATTATATTTTAACCCTCACCACATCACCCGATGTTTTTCATTTTTATCCATCCCGAGCTTGCAAAGCCCGCAAGCGATCATTCCTGCACGCGAGATTCAGCTCTTAAAATCAAGCCGGCTTGTGATTTTTCGTTGGGAGAGTAACAGCTCGCGGTCGAGTATACGGATAAATTATGCCCGCAAGGATTATTGGCCTCATCGACTGTTGTCCCTTTTTTTATTTTTATTTTATATATATATATATATATATATATATATATATATATATATATTTTCTCTTCATTGAAGTTTATTAACGGCTCGTTACGTAAAAAATGACAAAATTTGAGGCTCTTCAAGATTAAAAATAAATAAATAAAAAAAAAAGGAATTTGTCTCTTGGCCAGTATGCGCTGCCAGAATTTTACAAAGAAAAGAACCGCGCGATGCATATTACACGCGATTCAAGTCGCTGTAAATATGGTTTATGCAGCCATAAGGAAAGCCAGGGACACGACATATATACCTTGGGGGCGCTCAGCAGGATGGCGCATTAATGCGCGGCTGATTGCCCGTACATCAAACATCCTCGCCTCTCGCTTATGCTTTACGTATATTTTTTCTCTTTCTTTTTCTTTTTTTTTTATGTTTTTTAATGTCACTTGGATAGTCTTGCCTTGATATGCATAATTTTACAGAAAATGCAAGGTCAATTTTTAATCAAACGCTTTAAACGTGTTTTATTAAAATAGTCGCATTACAAAAATGTATATTTGAAAGCTTGCAATCTCATAAAGATCGGATTGCATTTAACACCCAAAAAAAAGAAAAAAAAAAAAAAATTCCAGGAAAGAACTGTCGTAAAGGTAGAGCTAGAACTTCTTAACCAGAAAAGATTTTTCGCACAAAAGCTAAGTGCGTTGGCCAGCTTCGTTAGGCGGATATGAAAGAACTGTGAGACTGGACTTAAAGATGAACAGGTATACGCTGTGTACAGCTATAGCTAAAACATATGCATTGTTGTAGTTTATGAGCCTCTGCGTTACTCACTTTACGAGAGTACAAGGAAGTGCATATCCACCGCTTTTCTTATTACACATCATTTTTAACGAAATGTGTGTAGTTGGAAAATTTTACGAAAGTTATGTCTGTCTAGCAATCTTCTTTGTAGATTGGCTATTATCCTTTCATGTTAGTATACCGTTAAAGCATATTTAGATCTAAACTAGAAATTTTTTTTGAGATTTATATTAACCAAGTATTTTAAATCCAAACATTAAATTATAAGTATAGATATTTTCTAAAAAAAATCACATCGAGAACCGAGATAAATATATGTAAAGCTCCGTAATGGAATTTACCTTTTGAAAATTCAAAGTCGAAGAAGAAGAAGAGTATGGGTAAAAATCCGGTCGAGTAAAAACCGGGTGTTGGGTGTTGGGTGATCTCAGCATGCGGCTTCTCTCTCATAACACAAAGTTTGAGTGTCTCAAGAGCGCTATATCATTCGCGTCGCGACACATTCGACATGCTTCATGCTTAAAGAAGATTCCCAAGTCAGCCGGATAATTGGCTCTAAGCTACAAGTTTACGACTTGAGGAATAAAGCAGCAGCAGCTTCACACACACACACACACACACACACACACACACACACACACACACACACACACACACACACACACACACACACACACACACACACACACACATACTCCATCTCCTTCTCCTACTTCTTCCTTTTCTTATCCTCCTTTCCTCCCGCGCGACTTTTCTTCTTCACCAAAGTAAGTTGGCTGCTCTGCTTTTTAGTTCATATCCCTCTGCCTCGTGTATTAAACGCGTCGTTCGGAAATTGCTTGCTTGCGGTATAGCGATGCGGCCTATTCAGCCATGGTATAAGCGCAGAAACTTGCTCTAAATTATTATGCCGTGCTTTTGCAGGGAGCAGCCTTGCAAGAAGATGCGGATGAAGAGAAAGAAGTGTATAGAGAAGGCTAAAGATCGACGCGGAGAGTATGAAAATATTTATCTCCGCGTAGACGAAGCTTTCAAGCTGCTTCGAGGTGCTTTATTGTAAGAGGTGTATGCTTCGAGAAAAGCAGTCTGCAATCTCATATTTATATAGTGTCTTGAAGCTCTCGGCCATACCCCTCCTACCGGCGTCTCGTATCGACAGGTCCTTGCAGTGTTCTGGCTTATCTGGTGCTCCCGCGAAATTGTTTCTTGGAGGAGGTCGTCCGGCTTGTCTGACAAAGACTAGACTTTACTGCGACGTCATTGTTCGACGCTTTTGTCAAACTTGTTGTGATTTATCCGAGAGATTAGCCTTTGCGAATGAATATCTACTTGCGTTCAAATTCATCGGTGTGAATATGAATGTAACTTAACTTGCCTGATCGTCAAAATACATTCAATGAAATATTTTGTGCTTGAATCTACTTGACATTTGAGATCGCGTTGCTATCTTTGCTCATGTTTATTGTTGAAGATTTCTTTTATTTTTTAGCTAACGGAGTGGAAAAATAAAGCATAAAGTACTTGAAAATTATAATTTTTTTGATAAATTTAAAGGGTTTTCCACTCGTGCAAAAGATTTTAACTTTTAGTGATTTTTGTGATGTCAAGTCACTAAATATTCAAGGAAATGACTTTTAACGTAGAGAAGTCGATTTGACAAGTTTAAACTCTTAGATAGATTAATAAAATAAAAATAATTATAACATTTTAGATCAGTATGATAAATGAAATAATGGCAATAATATTTGAACGTGTCCTATATGACGTGTGGTCAGAGTTATTGTAACTGTTATCATTGACATTGAGTTAAGATAAAACATTATAAAGAAATAAAAATTTTTGTTGAAAATTAACATGAGTTCATAATAGACAAGCGAAAAGGTAGATCGATAATCACAAGGCATCGAATGAAATCCAGAGGTTGGCATCAGTACTAGCCTATATATGCAGTCGTGTAGCACCGATTGCCAACATGTCGCCAGATAAACTTCCAGATCCGACACGGCAGGAGCAGCAGCAGCAACAACAGAGAGTCAAGAGTTAGGCTGTGCGACTACGCACATGGCATATAGTAGATAAGCACGGTGTAGGCGGCAGTGGTGGTGGTGGTGGTGGTCGTACCAACGTTATCCAGGACAGCATGACGGGCATAGATATATACACAGCACATACTGAGGGAGGGTGAGGGAAAGAGAGTCGGATTCGCTGGTGGAGTGTACGGATAACATTGTGTGCCCAGTGTGCGACGAAAGCTCGCGATGTTGGTTGGTAAACGCAGATGTACTATATATATACACGCGTAGAGCGATAAGTCGGGGCCGAGGAAAATCGGATGCTGGTGTCAACCGATTCCCTACGCCCGTACATATATACACTCATGTGCGATTGATTTATAATGGGGATGCGAGAATGGTTGGGTGTTGAGTTGCGAATGCTCAAATCTCGCGATATTGTTCTTCCCCTCGTCTAAATATATGTCGTTTACGAACTGACTTCGAATAGTACACTGCACGAGATTATGCGTGACAGGAGCAGCTTTTGGGCTAACTTTGGAATGTATATATACGGAGTGTGTTGATCGTAGTCTATAGCTTGTTTGACTTTGCATTGTCACTTGTATTTTCATTTCAAGTCTTCTTATAAACATTTGTTTTTTTTTTTGTTATATGTAATATTTAAATTTATTTTTCATTTTTTTTTTATATCGTTACAAAAATAAAGTCAGCTTAAGTTGTCTTTTTTAGTAAGATGCCATTATATCTAAAATAAGTGTCCTGTTCGTAAGAAGAACCGAAATATTTCAGAAAAAGAGACGATTTCTGAAATCCTAGAAGCTCGTCGCGACAAAGCAGACGCAAAACGATCGCGGTCTACGGAGATTAAAAAAAGAGAGAGAGAGAGACAGAAAGAGTAACAGAAGAGTGTAAGGACACACTCAGCCAATGCGGTAAAATGACGAGAGTAGTGCCAGTTCTTCCTCTTTCCGACCAGCGGTCTAATTAAAATCACGACCGACAAAAATCTCCCTGCCACGTAATTGCCATAAATTTACGAGGCGTCGCTGGTCGTCGCTAACATCGCTGCTGCTTCACGAAAAGAAGATACATCTCTCACGAGATATCCGTCGACGTACTCATACTACTAGGTATAGTACTCGCAGGGAAAACGACGAGGCGGAGAAGATTTCACGATGAGTAGAAGCGCTTGCGCCACTCCCGCTCCTGTTACCCGCTATTATACGACCGTTCTCGAAAAGCTCAAGGCAAAAAGACACACCATTTCGTCCGAGGTAAATAAAAGCCAAAGCGCACTTAGGGATGAGGAGAAGAAGAAGAAAAAGGAAGAGCATACGAAAAGAGGAGGGCCGAGAAAAAAGAAGAAAGAAAAGGAAGGAGGAGTGAAAAGCGGAAACGAGGAGGCTCTATATAGTATGTACGCGTTTCGCGCGTGTAACGCGACTTGATACATTGCGAGCAGCTCTCGAGGTTCTTGGTTGAGCAAGGCAGATGGAAAGAGGGGGATGACTGGAAGACAAGAACGGGAGTGGGAAAGAGGGAGAGCAAGAGAGTGACTTGTCATTCGCTTGGCCCTCCCCCTCTCTGGTTCTCCTCTCACTTCTTCTCCTTTTCTCTTCACCGTGTCATGTTTTAACATTTCAGCTTACACGGCCGCTAATCATGCCGGCGACGCGATACGTTTGCTTGGGAGGATCCCAGTCTCCTTTCTCTCTCTCCTTCTCTACTCTTGGAGTTTTCTCGGTAAACGAGGGTTATCGCTCTTCGCGAAGGAGAAAGAGAGCTCCCTTAAGCTGGAATTTTAACTCGCGCTAGCTCGCTTACTCGCTTGCTCGTTCTTATACCGCTAATTGACTTGTCCGCGGTTCAGACCTCCTCTTCTATATCAATCTTCATTTATTTAGTTTTTTTTTTCTTCCGTTTTTTAAGATTATAAATATGTTTTTTACCGTTTTTTTTTCAAAAGTTATATCGTTGTCAAATTAAATTTATTTGAAATTAAAAGAAAAAATTCCAATCTATCCTAAGCGTTTATATTTTTGAAAACATAATAACAATAAATCATAATTTTAAAAGTACAAAAAAAAAAAAAAAAAAAAAATAGAGCATGTAAAATAAAAATAAAATTTTGCATAATATAAATTTAATAATTTCGTGAAAAATATTTTTCAAAAATTTTGTTCCATTAAATATGTAAGACCTTTTTAAGTTTGCATATAAAACGGCGATTCAAAATTATAAAACAGACAATATTACAGCGTTTATTAAGAATATATGTAAAAAATGTTATAATAAAAATAATTTGCTTAACGATTGTATGGTTCTTATTAAGAATCTTTACAAGCAATTTAAACATTTCAAAATTGTGTTAAAAAAAAAAAAGAAATCAAAAACACAAAACTTGATTGGAGATATTGCATCGTTTATTTTCAATATTATACCACGCCGTAAAAAAACATCAAGTCCCGAACGTAAAATCACGAATTGATGCCGTCTTTGACATTTTCATCGTACTCTGAATAAAAATCGACACTTGGACATATTATCGGTAGTCAAAAGCTATTATGAAAGTTTTACGAATCTCTTGAAAAAACGAAGGACTAGTAGTCGGTTCAGCAGTTAAACAATTTTGTTTGCAAGTAGATGTTTGGTGATATAATTAAAAAAAAAAAAAAAAAAAGATTCGCAACTGCAAAGGCATGGACATTATATTATCAACGAGCAATAACTGTAATCGTTGGGGAGATAAGGTGAGATACTTAAGAGATATGTCGCGAGTGTCGTCAAGCTCGTCAACGATCAGCTCAGGCTATTTAATATAAAGAGACTTTCCTTATTGGGACTACCAACATCATTTGCGCCTTGGCGATTCCGAGCCTCGAACTATGGCTGCATATAACGCGGTCCCTGTCCTCTTCTCGTCACTCGGGATCGGTGCGAAGTGTGGGGGAGGCTGAGAGGGCAGAGGAAGAGACGAAGAACCGGGAGATGGAGTCAGGAAAGAGGGATAAGGAGAAGGCAAGAGAGAGACCAGAAGTGGTTCCAATAAAAAATGATGGCGCGCCGCTGCTGCTGCTGCCAACCGACTCTCTCAGAGTAAGTGTGGCCTAAGTGCATTTAACGATTATTTTATATTAACGGGTGAATTTATTAGCGGCCTCCATTATCGGGGGAAGAAAAAGAGACTGAGAGAAAGAGAGAGAGAGACTTTGGAGGTTGCCATCGCCACCGTCGTTGATGACAACGTCGCTTTAGCTTCTCCGCAGAGCCTGAGAAGACGAATAAAAATCCCGAAATGAGACAAAAAGATGGAAAAAGTCGAAAGCGAGGATCAGAGATGCGGGGAGATGATAAAAAAAGGAAAGGGGTAGAGAAGGGATGGTAATATAGGAGATCCATGATAGTAATATAGGAATTTAATTAGAATCTCTTGAATTTTATTTTGTTTTATTTGTGTGACGTAGTACATAAAGCACTACTTTGAATTTTATTTTTTATTATTTTAAAAATAGTAATAAACTTTTTTTTTTTAAAATGAATGATGGTTTAAAAAGTAATAGTTTGTTCAAGAAAAAAAAACAATACTATTTTTAGCCCGCGAGGAAGATAAAGAAGAGAGTGTACGTTATGAGAGAACTCGAGTCTTTTTCTTTTTTTCTTTCTGTCTTACGTCTTTATCTTACATTCGCATATAGTTTATCTTTCTCTCTCTCTCTTTTCTCATATACTTCCGGGATTGGCGCTTGCTTCAGGAGAAGTAAGACCGCGCCTCCTCCTCCTCGAGATTATATTCGCTCTCTGTATAAGTTCCCTTTCTTTTTCGCAGAGTGCAGACATACGCGAGCATAAAGTACGTGAAAAAGGTAATGTCGTCGCTCGCGAACGATGATAAAGGCCATCCCAGAGCTTTAAAGCGACCTTATATACACGAGAGAGAGCAAAAAAGAGCCAATAACACCACGAGAGAGGGAGAAAGAGAGAGCCCATTTAAATTTTACACTTTATGAAATTATTTTAATTCTTTTCGTATATCTCCTTTAGTTGGTATCATTTTCAAGCTGATGGCATTTTAAGATAAGAGACAGCCACAGCCCGCAGTACCTGCATGAATATAGGTATGGTATATTATACATTCACTCGCGAACATGCGGAGTCGAGAGAGTCCAACGCGAGGGCGATTATTACGCGCTCGTATACGCGTAAAATTAAGACCCAGACGTGTGGTTGAGTATGTATATGCTGTGGAGTCTGCGTACTTATACTTTGAGAAAAAGAGAGAGAGAGAGAAAAGGGGATCTCTGTATTCGAAGAATTTGCCGGATAAACGCGCTATACTTTACCGCAAATTAACTTTTCCTTGATTTCAACTTTTATTTATCTTTTTATTTCGAATTTAATCAAATGGCATGTATACGGTGTGTATATATGTGTGTATTGAATTTCAGAATATTTGCATCCTTTAATGGCAAGATATTGCAGTCTTCTCTCTGACAGACAAAAAACAAGCGTATCTCCTAATTATGAGCTTATTAAAAAATTGCACTCACTGCTTTTGCACGTATAGAGAAAATATACTCAAGTTTGTTTCTTACACGAAAAACAAGTGGTGTATATGCGATTAAAAGAATGTGGTAAGGGCTTATTAAGAAGTTAATTTGATGTGAAATAATAATTTCGAATAGCCGCATAAAATCGCTCTTTGGCCTGATCCTGCTGCTGCTGCTGTTGGCTAAATTATTAATTTAATTAAATTGCCACATAATAATTTGTTACATACACTCTCTCTCTCCAGCGGTAATTTAAATTTATATCGAAAAGAAATAACCTTGTACTCACGTATATACTACTGGAAGCAAAATATGTATAAAGAGAGTATAACGTAAATTGTTTCTTTTTTTTTTCGTTTTCGTTTTTTGTGAATGTCGCATGCGCCAATGCCGTATAATCAGGCACTCAGCATTTATAAGAGGTATATAACCCACACGCGAAAAGTGATTTTTCAAATGTCGTAAACAACACTTTTAAACGATACGCACGCACTGATACCTCCATCATCCTCGCATTAATCGACAATAAAATGTTAAAGAAAAATTTCGAGTTCTTTTTATACAATTTTTTCAGCTTTTGCAACTGCAGCTTGCTTATACTTTCTTTCAATCTACCATCTATTTTCTCAAACTCTTTCTCCCTTTTTCCCTCATTTTTAGCTTCGTAGCTTTCCCTTCTATTCCAGCAATGAAATGAGCATCTACGCGGTGATTCCATAGGGTTTTTTTTTCCGTCAAAGAAGCACCTCGAGACCACAGGACTGCGGTAGTATGTCTTGGTATGAGAGAACGAATAGGAACTTTGAGGGTCGAAAAAAGCAAAGAGGGAGGTAGGGGGGTAAGGAAAAACGGTAGATTTTTTTGGTAAAGCAGAAAGAGAGAGAAGGGAAGGAAAGGAGCGTTTAATGCGACCCGCGGGAGTAGAGTCCTGATGGGGTTATGGGCCTCCGAGGCCTACTCTTTTCCGCCTGCTTCGCGTCCCGTTTTTCCCTCCATTTTATTCCATAATACGCTATATACACCGCGAGGGAGAGTGAAGCTGCTGCCTGAGTACGAATGTATGTGTGTTTGCATGTATATAGACTGGCGTATTTCGTCCGTTGCGTGAAAGCCCGCAGAAATGCCTTTTGAATTGCGGGCGGCCATGAGACCGCACGCAGAGAAATACACAAAGTCGATATATACCTATATACATACTCAAACATGTATGTATATAGTCTAGTTTCGGTCGCGCGAGATCAAATTGAGATTTGCCCGCGTGTTTTATGGCTACTTCTTTCCGTCTCAGCTCATTTTTTTTTTTTTTGCTTTCCTTATTTTTTTTTTTTAGGGAAAAGGAACAGGTTATATGGCACGTTTGCGGTAAGAGATGGTATACCTATATTATGCGATATGGTATATGTATAAGGGAAATCGATTCTCAAGCTCTCCCGCTGATCTGGATTGGATTCTGGCTTCTCTCGGTCCAATCTTCTTTTTCTTACGATAAAAATGGATATGCATGTATACTCACAAATTTTTCTTTTTTTTTAGGGTCGAAAGTTAATGGCGAAAAGCACATAAGCGATCACTCACCTGAAACAGAGAAAAAAAATCAAATTATTGTATATTTTATTTATTTTATTAAAAATAAATAGACAACATTATTTAGATAAAAATTAACATTTATAATAAAAAATTGCTTTTTAAATAAATCAATATTCTCCGAATATTTTTAAATTGTCAAGACTGTAAGATAATATATAACGTGCAAATTATTAAACGTAAATCGTTAGCGTTAAGCTCACAAGGCAAATCATCGAGGCAAGAGGTGGAGAGACTCGATCTCAATCTAAGCCTCGTATGCTCTTTTCCCGCGTGGCATTTGTACGCTCCACTTACACATTTGCGCGCGCGCGCGACGCTTAAAAAGCTTACAAGGGAAAACAACATATATCTTTATGACAAGAGTCGTGTACCTACACTCGTGCACTATTTATTTTAGTGTAAAAAGCGGCAAACAAGACACCCTCTCTCTCTCTCTCTCTC
>JAPYZE010006426.1:0-21710 GCA_030522805.1 Leptomastidea abnormis
AAATAAACAGAGGATAATAAACAAAGATAACAATAACACAAAATGTAACATGAAGTTATGAATATGGTAATTATAAGGCTTATTGAAATGTAAAACGCAATAAGACAAGAAAAAAAAAAAAAAAGAAAGAAAAACACACATACACACAGGCACATTCCTTTAGGGCACAAGAGAGCAAAACTACACTACTATATCTGTGCCGTCCTGGTATTAATTTCTCTTTTGACTACGTGCTTGTCCATACAAACATCACCAACTTAGCCTCTGCCACGAGCTTGAGGTCAATAAAAATTCATTGATTTTACTTAGGTATGCGCCTTCAAAACACTTCCATTTATTTACATCGATCTTACGTAATTATTTATACATAGCTATATACTTTCAAATATTCATTGAATATTACTTTAACTATATTTTATCAAAGACTTTAATAGCATCGAACAAAAAGTAAATATACAGGCCCTTCAATTTAAATAGTCCTGCACAATTAATTATATATTTTTTCACTCCAAGAAAATAATAATAATCCACTCTCTGTTACAGGTTCAATGAAGATACAGATATTTATAACTAGAACTGCGGATACAGGTAAAGTAGGCTAATATATATATATATATATATATATATATATATTCATAGGCTTTGAGCAAAATACGCCCGGTAGTGGGGGGGAGGTATGAATGCGCATATAGAGGTAGCAGCTTCGAGATGCTCCTTCCCGGAAGTGATGAAGGGCTTCCTGGAGGACAGTCAGGTGCGTCGGGCGTATCCGGACGAACACAACTCCGAATTCTTTCCTATTGAAATTAAATCCTCCTTTTTTTTCGACGCAGGTTAATGCACTAAAATCTACAAAAGGTCTTGCATTCAATAGATATATGTAGCATAGCCGCCCTCGCCACCGCCAGCGCAGGTGTCGAGAATAAAAATTGTTAAGAATAACGTCATGAATATAAATAAAAATTTATTCACTTTGCAATACTTCGGAGAGTCTAAAGAGAAGTAGTGCAAGCCTATATAAATAGCTTTATTACTTTCTCAACTTCATAAATTTACATGCAAATAAAAGCTTGAATTTCGCGTTCTTTGTTTCTTTTAAAACGGACCAACAAAGGCAATTTTAATTCAAAAGTAAGATTTGGTTTTGCTATAATTTAAATGAAATTACTCGAAAATCTTTTCTAATAATATATTCCAGCGTCGGCCAGTATTCGTCGAGAGTCCCGTCGTATATATACCTATACCTGACCACTTGGTCTTTACATAATCTCATTATAAGGTAGTCCCAGGACAAAGGATTCAAAATTTGCACTAAACTCTTGGCTTTACTTTAAAATTTTCTTTCTTAATTTCCACCCAAATTGATCTACCTGTACATGATTCTTTAATAAATAAAACCAAAGTAATTAATTGAAAATGAGAAAAAAAAGGTGTGAGAGAGAAAGAATGTATTTAGAAAAGAATAAGAGAAAGGGGCGAATTTTACATCTTATTATTATCATTATAAATCTCATCGGCTTATAAATTTATGATCGTTACAGCCTTTGTCGCTCGTTTCGCGACTCATTTTTGCCGCAGCAGTAATCACCTCTCGCCGCTCTCTTTACTTCACCTCGAGCGCTGTGCAAGGTTTACTCGGTGCTGCTGCTGCTATACGCGCGAGATACGCACCTGTTCGATCTAACCAGTCGCCATAAAAGCCCCGAGCTAAAGAAGCCCGACTTCTCTCTCTCTCTCTCTCTCTCTCTCTCGTTTCTCCGACTGGCTCACGTAGACTCACATTCACAAGCGCATTTATACTCGCGTGACATTATACACTTCAGGTTCTATTTTCGCTTGCTGGGCCGATCCTGTTCCTCACACTGCCACCAAAGCCGCCACCGCCTTCTCTTCCTTGCAAACTTTCCTGAGACGTTTTCAAAAACACACACCTGTCGTCGGCGGATACTACTCCAATGAATGAGGTCGGGATCTGAATGGGGACATTCCAAGAGCTGCTGCTGCTGCTGCATGGATTAGATTTAAAGGAAGTTTTACTTTGAGCTTTGATTCAGCCTGAGATCATGTGTTATTCCTACCTGCAGGCCTATTCCTTCTCTCATGACACCTTTTATAGATTTTGTTTTTCGTTTTAAAAATTTTAAGTCTTTTTTTATACCTTTATTTGAACAAAAAAAAACAATAAATAATAAATAATTTTAATTTTTTTCAGCTAACAAATGTAAATCCCAATTTTTTTCCAGTCAATTTATCTAATAGCCTATACTACTCTATTATAAAAGTGTAATATAAATTAAATAAGTGAACAAATAGAAAAAAGAAATATATGAATGCGTGTGTGCATCTCAGTAATGCGTCGTATACCCGCAAAGCATCTCGTAAGGGGAATCGGAGATTAAAATTTCTTCGAGCCATCGCGTTGGACCGTTGGACCAAGTTGCACGCAGCAAGAGGCTGAGAGAAGGGCGAGGAAAAAGAAAGGGGAGGGATGAATATCTCATTTGCGTGCAGCTGATTATTTGCAGAATCTCATCAGGAGCAGCAGCAGCAGCAGCAGCAGAGATAAATAGATAGATAGATCGATAGATAGATAGATAGAGAACGGCCAGTTTTCCTGGCGCCACAAGAAACTTGTTCACACGTGACATAAATGCAAGACGTAACGATCGAAGTGCGTATACATTGAAAGAAACATGTTTTTAACGTACTTTTCTCTGCTCTTTAATTTTATTGTATATTTAATAACGCGTTGTCATTCTGGTGTAATCGTTTGTTCACTTGGAAAGTTATCAAACTAACGAAAATATTAAGAAATTTAAATTTTTTTTAAACGCATAATTAAATTTATCGTGAAAATATAAAATGTGCTGTAGGCCGTTGGTACACATATATATGTACATATATCGTACATGAGAAAACAAATATTGCTTTCTTTTTCAACATATAAAACAACTTTTAAAATGGCCATTTGATAACAAAAAATTGGATGTCTTATCGTGAATTCTCATTAATATTTTAAACATAAAATCGAACAAACACAGTTGTGATCAATGGCAAACGAAAGATTATTTTACCTGCGGTACGACGTACACATATATACATGTATGTGTGTGGCACGTAATAACTTCGTCACATCAAAAACTGTTCATACATTTATCTTCATTTACAATTCACGTTATTAAAATCATTCATTTATCAATATATATGGGCTATTCCACGTCAGTTCGATTGTTCAAAATTTTAATTTTCTTGAAACTTTGGGAAAATGAAGTTTTTACTTTTTCAAAGTTTAAAGCAAATCACAATTTTGAACAATCGAACTGTACGAGCTCCAAAGGGCAAAAAGTTTACAATAATTTATATTGATTTCTAATCAAGTATATTTCCTCGAGGAAAAATACTTGTTGAATAAATTGAAGCGGGCAATACGACACGGCAAAGCGGTAGAAGCAAAAGGATATTTTTAAGGTAGCATAAAAAAAAAAGAAAAAGAAAAAGAAGGCAGGTGCGAGGAAAATCCAATTGAATAGTGCGCAGAGATACCTAATATGCGCTAGAATTGAATGTCGCCCGCGGGTAAGTTATTGCAGCGCGCAGCTCTCTATGCGGCACGTACGTATATACCTATACTATATATATATATACGTCCATACGCATACGTAAGTATTTATAGCACAGCGCATGTGTTGTTTACTTACGCCCAAAGGACCTTTGTGTCATGTAAGCTAATTTTCAAGTGAGAGATCGGATCCTCTACTCTCACTCTCTCCCCTCGTTTGTTTTATCGACCCACGTCTCGCGTGTTATTTTACACCTCTCTATTCGATTTATCTACCTTCATTTTTCTTGTTCGCTTATCAAATATTTTCAACTACTTTACACTATTATTTGCTACTTTAATGCTACAATATTTCATCATATTAATTACTCATGTGACTTTGTTTTTGTTTATTTTCAAACAAAAAGTATATAATCAATCTCAAAATAAAATATGCAAGATTAATTTTGAACGAATAATTAAAATTTGTATTTAAAAAAAAAATAAAATATGAGGCATAATTGGTGGTAAATTAATTATCAATTTGATCTTTAGGAATTTCAAAAACTGATTGGGATGTGTTTGGGTTTTTAATAATTGAATATAACAATGGTTTAAAGTTTAAATTTGAAATTTTATTTCATATAAAATAATCTCTATATATTTATATATATATATATATATAACAATTATAATAATAATTATAATAATAATAATAATAATAATAAATGATGATAGCGTAACAATTTCGTCGTTAGCTTATGATCGATAATTCATTGCATTTTTCCGACGAGAGCTCAGAAGTTACATTAATATAAAGTTTTCTCATCTTTAAAAACCTGGGTATCAAACTCTTACTCAATTTGTTTTTTCTTATATAAATTATAACATAATGACTAGTTTCATGTGTTCAAATAACTTAGAGAATATTAGCAAGTGAAAGGAAACATTGAATGGCGTTCAAAACATTTTTTGAAATCTTCGACTTCGCAAGACTTACATTGACAATGTCGTAGTATAATAATAATACACGCATATTTACAAAACAGATTGTTTTTCTTTCGTGACAATTCGCTCGTCTCTCATTTTCACATAAATACATTCATAATAATTTTTATTTTTACTCTTCACGCAGATATAAATGGCACTTTGATGCGCGTATGCACGTTGATTTTTTGTTTTTTTTTTGACTTATCAAAATCTGCAATTATAAATTAATAATAATAATAGTAATAATAATAATAATATAATAGCAATAGCGATAAAAAAAATGAAAAATGAAAAAAAAATGAATAAATAAAATAAAGTAAAAAAACTGTAGGCAGAGCAGTATACGTGTCCTTATATAGGTGGGTCTGTATATGTACAGTAGAGCAAAGATGAAAATCGTAAGGAAGAAGTAAAACTGCGAATGTGGCAAGAAAAGTACGTAAAAAATCTCATGGCAAAGCTTCTCGGGCAAAAAAAAAAGGTAGAATTTGCAGTGAAAAAGGACGAATACGGAACATGGCACGGTAGTTTCACGGTAAAACCGCAATCGTCGCGGTAATAATAAATTTTTGTTCCTTTCTTTTATTTTCTACTTCTTGGCGAAGCGTGTGCTTACCTCTTGTTTGTTTGTTTTTTGTTTCTCTTACTCCTTATCGAGAGTACAAAGAGACTCAACTCTTCGACTTACAAATAAGATATAAAAAATATACAAGCTGTTGCGCGTAGGGGGATTTATTTACAGATAAGTACGCCAGGGGCGCGAGTAGAAAGTAGAAAGTAGTACTAGTAGTAATAGTAGTGAAATAATAGTTAAGCGTGGTAGTCCATCTCTCGTTTGAACTTGTTCGTTTGTACTAGGTGAATTGTCTCGGGAGCCTAGCGGAGGCTCGCACAGCTTAAAGTAAAATATAAGGCACAGAGAGGTACACGAAGGTTCAGGTGGGCAATCGGCGGCGATTGATTGGCATAAATTACATAGTATATACACGCATAAATAGACACACAGACACAAACAGATTAGCAGGCGTAGCCGATGGGGAGGGCGCCACCCGGGCAGCCACCCTCCTGGTGCTTCGTCAGCAGAGACATCCTGCTGAAGGTCTTGCTGCATGAGGAGCAGGAGTACTTCTTGACGTCGCTGTGGGTCTGGAGATGCGCCCTGAGATTGCTCCGGTCGGCGAAGGCCCGATTGCAGTGCTGGCAGCTGAAGGGCTTCTCCCCGGTGTGGGTGCGTATGTGGCCCTGGAGGAGCCAGGGCCGGGAGAAGGCCTTGCCGCAGAGGTGGCACTTGCAGGGTAGCGTGTGCGTCCGGATGTGCATCTTGAGGGCGCCCAGGGTCAGGTAGACCTTCTCGCAGTACTTGCAGGTGAAGGTCTTCTTGGCTTGGCCCTCGGCCGCCGCGCAGTGGAACTGCTGGTGCTTCGAGAGCCCGGAGTACGTCGAGTAGGACTTGGCACAGTCCGGGCACTGGTAGCGCGGCGAGCTGCCCGCCCCGGCTGGGGAGGAGACCGAGCCAGCGTTTGGTCCAGCACCACTACTACTAATACCACCACTACCAACACCAAGGCCACCGGGACGAGCACTCTTGTTCATCGTATCCAGCTTGTTGAGGAGTCCGCCGGAGCCAGCGGAGATGCTGCCAGCCGAAGATCGTCCGCTGTCGCTGCCGGGCGAGGAGAGGTCCTCGGGGCTCGGCACGGGCGGTGGCGAGCGCAGAGAGGCAGAGCCGAGAGAGCTGGTGGGCGAGAGGCCGCAGTGCTCGGGACTCGGCCAGAAGCTTCGAGCGATCGGCCGCTGGACCACGGGGCAAGTGAGAGCTCCCGGATGTGGCGGCGAGGAGGAGGAGGAGGAGGAGGAGGATGAAGAGGACGACGACTGGTGCTCGGGCGAGGAGTGTGGGTAGGCCGGCACTGGATACGCGGGGTACAGCTCTGCGCTGGGATAGTGGCGGTAGGGATGGTGTGGGTGTGGGTGGTGGTGGTGGTGGTGGTGATGCTGGTGCTGGTAGGCCAGGTAGTGCGGGTAAAGCGGAGCTGCACGAGCCCAGGCCGAGGCTGGGGAGCCGTAGTGCGAGAGCGGCTCGACCGGAGTGCCGAGGCCGAGGGAGGGCTCGAGTGGCGACTTGGCGCCAGCGAGGAAGTGCAGCGGTGCGGCGCTGGGCGAGGCGTTATCGTGCTGGATCACCTCGACGCGGGCCTTCTTGGCTACGGGATGCACGGGTGCAATCGCAGGTGGTGGAGTCATGGCCTTCGTCGGATAGTGCGGCGGCTGCTGCTGCTGCTGGGGCTGGTAAGCTGCTAGCGGCATTTGCGGGTGGTACGCGATCGGCGAGGGTGACCTCTTCACGACTATTGGCGATGGAGAACGCTTGATTACCGGGTAATGCGCGGGCAAAGCTGGAAGCGGTGATGGGGAGCGGGCTCGCTTTGGTCCCGACTTTCTCAAGTCTTGTGGCTTTGTGCTCAAATTCTCCGGTTCCTGAACATCCACCACGTCGAGTATTTCTTCTGAAACACGCGAAGAAACGTAAACATTAGATTATGCTGATTTTTTTTTCATTTTGTTTTTTATTTTGTTGCCTGACATAAATTTTTAATTATTTATTTATTTCCAATTTTACATGCTTTTTGAAAAAATTGTTTAAACGCGCAATTGGTAATGAAATAGTATATCAAAAGAAAAGGAGGCTACTCTGTATTACTGAATATTGATGCTTACCTTTAATCTCGGTTTTCGTCATCTCCTCAGCGGGCAGCAGCACAGTGACCGGCCGCTTTTTAAGCGGACAGTGGCTGTAGCTATTGTTCTTCTTAACGAAGCTGCTCTGCATCTCGTCAAGCATTTTGAAGATGGATTTTTTGTTGAAAATTCGTAGGAGCTGCTGTCGCGCACGACGAGCAGTTAAGGCAGCAATGATCAGTCACTGTGGAATACTCGGTACTCCCCTCGATCACAACACAAATCTTAATCTGGCTCCGATATCTTTGTAGTACATACATATATTACATTTGACGTGTTTTATATGCAAGTAAATCAAATGTATAGTCTCTCTCTTTATTTCTCTTGGGGTATCACTGCACTAAAGCACTTTTGAACAACAGGTCCACATGTGACAACACTCGTCGACGCGTATTCCATGCGGACGTACAATAATTCGGTGAAGAGCGAGAGCACGAGACGATCACAGTGGTGGTGGTGGTGGTGCCTCCGTAAGTGCGCGCGCGCTCGTAAATGTGTATGCTCTACTTGGGCGGTAGACTCCGACTGCGGCGGAGAACTGCGGGAACGTGTGTCTGCAGCAGCAGCAGCGGTGTCTAGCTAGGACGCTTGCCAGTCGGTCTCTGAGCCGGAGGTGGGTGTCAACGAGCCCTATATATGCGGGCCCCCACCTCGGGCCTCTGCAGGTGGCTTGCACGTGCCTCTACCCAATACAATCTAGCCGAGCCGCAGTGCCCCGCCAATCCGAGCGCCTACCTCCTCGGCTCCCCGACCAATAGACGCCCGACCATCTGCCTTCCCCTCGTCGCCGCTGCCGGCGCACACCGTCACGGCTGTTGCTGCTGCTGGTGGTGCTGCTGCTGCTGCTGTATTGCTGCCACCACCGCTATTATAATATATGCTATATATGCTGTCGCGCGCTGCTCTGTGATGCTCCCCACCGCTATGTGCGGCTGCTGTTGCTGCTTTACGACCTGCAGGCACGGCTGCTGCTGCTGCTCCTCTTTGCAGGATGTGTCGCAGCTCAAGCCGTTGCCCCCCTCTCTTCCCCCCCCCTCCCCCCTCTCTCTCTCTCTTTTTGTGTGATGCCTCCTGCGTGTGTATACCACCAAAGGCTAGCTCTAAACTATCCGATAGGTGCCCCCTGAATTCGATTATTTTTTAATCATATTTTTTTCCAAATTCCTACATTATTTTTTTGTTTTCAGAGAGAGAAAGAGAGAGAGAGAGAGAGAGTATACTTTTTGTCTAGACCAATTGACTAGACTAGTATCTCTTATGCTTGCATATTTTTGTCATTCGCTATATTATCGCGAACTCGATATTATTCATCTTAAAATATTTTATTTTTACTTACAATAATTTTTTTAATTTGCTTCTAAAGATGTGCTTACAACAAATAAAAAATCTTTGACATGTGATCAAAAATCGAAATTACTGTATTGGGTAGATATATCCTATATTCATTTAATTATAGCAACAATATCATGCAGTCAATGTTAAAAACGCATTATCTAATGCACAAATGTGATTATAGGGTGTGTATGTGTGTATATGTAGACTATAGAGCCACGTCTACGTCAGCCAGAAGTCCGTAATTCATTATATTTCATTGAACAAGGAAAAAAAATGGTAAGAAAGAAAGAAAGAAAGAAAGAAAGAAAAGAGAGCCCAAGAGCTGGGCCGGTGAAAAACATTTTTTAGACCGAGGGGTGTATAGGTATTAGAATTGAAAACTCTGGTATACAAAACAAAAGAAAGCAAGCTGTACTACCTACTAGCTGGTGTAGGAGCCGCTGCCGCAGCATCCCCTCTTTGTGCGCTCTTTTAAAGCAAAGTAGAAAAAAAGGAGGAGGATGAGAAAGAGGATGAAAAGAGAGAGAGAGAGAAGGAGCCTCATCGGAGTTAAACGGACGCGTGTGCGCACATGTGTGTGGATGCGTGAAAGCATCGACAAAAGTCCCCCCTTGAAATCCTGGACGCTCGATGGTGAGCAGAGGGGCGAAGAAGGGGGAAGGAGGGGCGGGGGAAAGGTGTATAAGTGCGCTTGCTTCGATCTCCCCCTCGTCGGTTCCCCCGTCCACTCTCTCTCTCTCTCCTCTTTCCGGTTGCTCGAGCGTTTCGAACGTAACGGTCGTGTCGCGTGCCGCAGCATCGCCCACGCGAGCTCGTCGGGCACTCGCACATGCTCTTCTTGTTCTTGCCGCCCTGCACACCGACGCACATTCGTCACTATATATATACGCGTGCGCCCAAGTAATGCTTGGATTCACCCTCACCAACCCAATCTCTCTCTCTCTCTTTCTCTCTCTCTCTCACACACACACACATACACACACAAACACACTATACACTCTGGTATATCTTTTTTCACTTATCTACTCTCTTGAAGCTCTTCTTCTTCTTCCTCTTTTTCATTCTCCACAGCTATAGCTGGATGATGATGACGATGATGCGCCCTTTGATATATTCCCTCTGCCCGCGGCACAATCGCCAATTTTTGCACAACCAAAGGGGAAGGCTAAATTCTAATAGTTAATGACTTTGGCGCGTGCCACGGATGCCCTCAGATTTTGCTAGACGCAGATATTTGACCTTTTTTTTCTTTCCAATGTTCATCCACCCCTCCAAGCTTGAGGTGAATCTTGCTTGCTTTTCTTCAAAATAAGAGAGAGAGAGAGAGAGAGAGAGAGAGAGAGAGAGAGAGAGAGAGAGAGAGAGAGAGAGATAGAGAAAGGGCATTTTTGTTGTCTGGACAAAGCGAGTTTGGCCTTTGACCTCATACCTTAAAGTTTTGCCTTTTCAAGAAGACTAGCCTGCGTATATTCTCTTTGCCATAGAAAGAACAGAGTATAATAAAAAAAAAAAAGAAAAAAAAATTTTATAATGCGTGATATGCTCTTCGTCATTGAATGGACATAACGATGCATACGTGTATTTTCTTTTTATTTGTACCGCAACTTAGAAAATTTGCTAATGTCTGGCCATTATGATAACTACTCTTTTTTTTTGTTACTCGGAGCATATATACATCCTTTTGTCAAATGCATTGCAAATTATCCTGGGTATTGAATATAAGAAGGAGAATTGTAAAGGGAGGGCGTTGAGGAGGAGAGGAGGTGGGATAAAGGGGCGGTGGGGGGAGTAGGGGTTTAAGGAATAATAATCATCAACAGCCAGTCGCTGGCGAAATATCAGATTGAGAAATGAGTTCGTCGAAGCCGTAATCTCTATTCAGCCGCCAAAGCGACAGTTATGGTGCAGCGTTTTTTTTTCCGAAAAATCGCAGAAACCCGAGAGATTTACGAGATCGGTGTGCACGAGTGTCCAGCCTAAAGGGCGGCGAGACCGCGGGACTCGCTGGCGCCTCCACATAAATAGAGCTGCTGCTGCTGCAGAGTGCCTTTCAGCCGAGAAACGTTATATAGAAAGATATACGTATATGCGTTTTCGATGGGATATATCCTTGCAATCTTGCTAGCTGCCCCGACTGACCGGCGGCGCGGCAGTTTGCGCAATAAGTTGACGCGATCGAGCCGCGCGGATCGATTATGCCTTGATTTGCGCTGCTGCAAGCGCTACGTAGTACAGACCCAGAGCGACACGCGACTTTCTAATTGTTTGGCCTGCTTGGCTTGCGTTTAGCTGCGGTAGGAAGAAAGGAAAACGCACCGCGAGATGATATAGCGTCAATCGAGCCGTGTACTTGCGACTGATGAAATTTTTTTAAATGCGCTACATATCGCGTATTTTTATTGTTACTTTATTTTTTCTTACTTTTTTCATTGGAAAGGTTAATATCTTATGCCTAAAAATACATTTTATGTGTATTATTTAACTATTTTAAATAAATTTTATTTTCCTTTTAGAAATAGCATATAGAACGAGTTTTAATAATATGTTTAGCTGTAATCTCCAATATCTTACACAAAAACCCACATCTTTAGAAGAAAAAAAAATTAAAACAAATTGTTGGATAAAGTAGCAGTCATCAATTGTAGTCTATAGAATTAAAGCTTAACTTGTATCGCAACACACGCAGTCTAACTTTAGCTAATTACGAAGCAGTAGCAGCAGCAGCAGCAGTAGCAG
Source organism: Leptomastidea abnormis (assembly GCA_030522805.1). NCBI lineage: Eukaryota > Metazoa > Arthropoda > Insecta > Hymenoptera > Encyrtidae > Leptomastidea > Leptomastidea abnormis. Next base: position 11,339 of record JAPYZE010006426.1, read on the forward strand.
CACTTTGTACACTCGACAAGGGAGAAACAAGGTGTTGGGCAGATAATTCGTCTCTTGCCCTAGAGGCAGCAGGAGCATTCGCTAACCGAATAAATCTGTATAATTATTAGGAAAGCCGAGCCGGCTTGGGTTGACTGGTATAAAGTATAATGTATATATCGGAAGGAAGCTGGTTTACTTTTTGCCCCTCTCAGCGTGTGTGTGTGTGCGCGCGCGCGAGCAAGCAGGCGAAAAAAAGGGGCGAAAAGAGGGTAAGGCAAGGGGGATGAGGTCAGGGGCCAGGGCTCACCTTTGAAACACCTGGCATTTGCCGCCTGTGTATATATTCGAGTGTGTGTGTGTGTGTGCGCGCCATATGCGTTGTCAGGCCCCACCGGGACTAGTTCTTCTCTCATTCTGGACCCACTTTTTTTTCAAAAGAGAGAGAGAGAGAGAGAGAAAGAGAGAAAGGCAGAGGGTGAAGAGAACAGAGGCCCGAGACGAACATGTGCTCGCGGAGGAAGCAGGCTGCGGGATTTTTCAGGGAGGGGATGGGCAACGGGGAAAGAAGAGCGCTTGTTGTATATAGCTAAGAGATGCCGACAAGTATAGGAAGGCGCTATATATATATATACATGTGAGCTTTTCGATCGATATCGCGCGGCAATGATTTCTTTTTTTTTTCTTTTCCTTCCTGCTCCTGAAGCCTCCTGCGTCTACAAGAGAGACTCGATTTACAATACCATCTTTTCTTGACTTTGAGCGTGCAAAGAAAGAGAGAGAGAGAGAGTCGATGTATATTTATATTGCTCTTTGTTCGACAGCTCAAAAGCTGCACACAGATACACACATACACATACGTAACGGTTGACGGAAAATTTTTACCTTTGCTTCATAAAAGACGCACAAAAACACGGCTTATGCGTAAGACGAAGTTTGTATATATTATTGCTTACGACCTTTACATTCTTCGAGTTCCAATCTTAAAACCGTCTTTAAATTCTGCAGCAAATTTTCCATCGATATACATGTGAGCGCAAAATATATGTGTATATACTTGTACGATATATATTTTGTGCAAGAGATGAAAAATACAACAAAAAAAAAAGAAAAGAAAAAGAATAGGTATATTATCTTTTTAGTCACGTTGTGGCAACTCATTCATTTGACTATCACCAGGATGATGATTTCATTGCCACTCGGTATACGCTGCAGTGCACCAGAGGAGAAAGCAAAACAGAGAGCATAGAACATATAGATCTTAATCTTTTACGCTCACTGGTCATTTTGAAAGCAGAGCAATTTACCTGCGACTACGACGAAAACATTATATTTTATGCTTGTCCGGAGAAACTACTTTTCCAGGGACGCTTGGGGTAATTAAGCAAATGAATCAGTATAAAGTAAGTGTCTTTTTCACACAAACAGATTTCGCATTCATTGTCTCTTTTGGATGAGTCAAAATTGTTTTGAATTGCACATTGCTTCACAGCAGCAGCAGCTCGACATCTTTGTTGCAAGGCGCTTACTCAAACATACACACACACACACACACACACACACACACACACACACACATTTTCTTCTGCCGTAATCGTTATCGGAAAAAAGATAGGCCAGTCGTATCTCTCGTGTATGCAGTGCGTGTGTTTTTCGACACCCTGATGGAGACGAGAAACAATCATTTCACTCGTTATCTTTTTGCACAGATAAAAAGGACCTCGAGATATGACGGTGTAGTATATATACCTACACCTACTTATATATATATACATATAGGAGTGTGTGTGTGTGTGTGGTGGGCATTGTCGAAAATCCGTGGAAAGCCCATATGCGGCACGAGCTCTTACGAGCTATCGCAATTAACAATGTTTAGACTTAGTTTTGGTTTTTTTTTTGTATTTTCTTATTTCTTATGTTTGCTGATCCCATCAGGCGCCGATGCCCGTAAGTGACGAGTCTTTTAGATTTACCTGAACATTTATCTCGATGATTCTATGTATTTTGATCATTCGTTTGCCACATTCTGTGTGTATTTCCCACTTTTAAAATTATCTTTTTATCATAATATAAGTGATAGAAAATTATTGCCAGTGTATGAATAAAATGATTTTTTTTCTTCTATTTTTTGATACTTATATTATCTATTTTTTTTTAATAAAAAAATAACAAATAATGAAAATAATAATAACAATGATAACGATGATGATAATTATGTATTTATAAAATACGTTATGAAAATTCCATAAAAATCTATCATAAGGGGTTTTAGTGAATAAGTACAAAAAAAATGTAAATCCAACAAAACACGAAACGAGAAATGTCTTGTAGCTTTTATTTTTGATTTGCAAATGAAATAGTATAAAAAGTGACAAAAAAAAAAAAAAAAAAAAAAAAAAAAATAGAGTGCGAGTAGACAAGCAGAAAGAACATCAATCTTTTGAAAAGAAATTTACAAAACCAAAGTACTCATGTGTCCCTATGGTGTCGATGAATAACCGCTACGGACCACCGCAGAAGAATATATGCAGTCTTTATTTCCGAAATGAGAATAAGTATACACAAATACACAAGTATAAAATCCTGGCTTCGTTCTAAAGTGATCGTGAGTGAAAAATCGCAAGTTCTCGCCCCCTCTCTCGTCCTCGCGGGGGTTCGACTTTTAAAACGTACTTAAGGATTGAGCTTGTGTCCCAAAGTCATTTATGAAAAAAAGAAATATAGAAGGAAGAGAGAGAGAGAGAGAGAGAGAGAGAGAGAGAGAGAGAGAGAGAGAGAGAAAGAGCTGCGCACCTGTAATAGGTGACTCGGTTTTGTGGCGAAAGCAGTGAAAAATTTGAGGAATACGGAGAATCCCGTAGGCAAGAATAGCAGCAGCACCAGCCGCGTGCACGGTATTCTACTTTTCAGGTCTTTTTCAAAGTCCATTCTCAAATGTTCTCTCAATAAGAGGTATTGGACTATACACGCTGCACGTGCCTGCTTTTTCTTATTCTTAATTTAAAAAATCGACTCTCTGCCTTCTATAACCAGAAGTTTTTAGCCGTCTCTCTTTCTCTATCCGGCTGTTGCAAAATTATTATACTAGTATATTATTTATTTTAGATTTTTCAATTTATTTTTATAAAAAAATGTAATATTATATAATGTATCTAATGCTAATAGACAATGATTTTTTCCTAAGTTATATTAAGTAAATATTAAATTTTAAAATTTGCAGGTAAGCCCTTACAGTAATGAAGCCATAAAAAATATTGATAAATTTGGAAGGAGTAAAAAGAGAGAGAGAGAGAGAAAAGAGGATAAGAGAGAATGCATTTAACTTCTCTTAAAAAGTAGAAAAGACATTTACCGATTCGAGAAGAAAAGAAACTCGAATGATACGTATCAATTATAGTTCATTGGACTTTGCGTTGGACGTGCAAAACTATGTAAGTAGTAAAGCTTCTTCACTCTACTTTTTCGGCATTTTTCAATATATATCTTCGAGGGCACGAAAATAGTCTCGCTGGATTTTCCGGTCGATCTTTCGAAGGCGCATATGAAAAGCCGTCGCACATATATATTATGTATATATATATATATATATATATATATCCCGTATAGGACCCGCGCGCTCGCGACTCAACACAATGCCCAGCTCCTTATGGCATTTCTTGAATAAACGAGACCTACGGACACTTTTCTTTTCTTCTTAAATAGGAGCTCACGGGCTTTTGTCGCAAGGCTCTTCGTGGCCTCGGATATAGAGTCTCGAAAGAATCACTACTTCTTAGTACTGCGACTGATTTTAGACTATAGCTAGCTGTAGCTTACCTTTGTATACGCGTTCTAGAGACACCAGAGGAAGGACCTGCTGCAATTTTTTTGAGGATCAAGAAAAAAAAACTCCAATAATAATAATAATAATAATAATAATAATAATAATAATAATAATAATAATAATACCTACTAATAAAAATAATAATAAGAGGATGCGGGCTCAAACTTTTTCTTTTCTACTTTTAAGGTGTGCTGGTGCTCTCTCGCATTTTTTTAAATCCCTTGGAATTTCACGTTTATTTTTTATCCTATTCTTTCTTTTCTTCTCATTGCTTTTTTCGTAGTAAAGGTTTTTTCAGTCAGGTCAAATAAACAAGGCACCTTGTCGATGAAACTTTGTCATTTTTATGATATAGTAATGAATTAGGTAAGATTCTTCAAATACTTATAAAATATTGAAGATAAATTTTTTAACAAAAATACGTACATCTTTAAGATTTGATAAGAAAAAAAAAATCAATTATAAATTTGATAATTAATATTTAAATCTGGCTTCTTTTTACCTTAAAAATATTTTATTACAATTAGACGAACAAGTATTTCGCGAAGAAAGTAAGCTGCTCATAATATTGACCAAAATGTCACATAAGATTGTTAGTCTAAGCGTTCAGCTAAGGAAGTGAATCCCCAAGAACCGCTCCTCTAGCCCTCTGAAAAAAAGAAACCAACGTCTAAAAAGCGGAAATAAAAAAGGCAAAAGAGCCTCGGTCGTCCTCCTCGCGCGCTCTTTTAATAGCCAGCGCGATCGCGCGCGCGCAGGCCAACCTGCTTATAAGCCTCTGCTCTCGCTGCCTGCCACACCAAGAGAGTATATTTCACCTGCAGGGTGGTAGGAAAAATCAAGACAATTGAAAAGTTTTAAGAAGGGAGGCTCTCGGTGGGCTTTGTACGCCAAGAGAGAGAGAGAGAGAGAGAAAGAAAGGGAGAGGGTCGGGGAGCTAGCTGCAGGGTTGCTTGGTTGTGAAGAGGGGTGCTGTATATAGCTGCTGTGCAGCATGTATTGCCGTGACTCTCAATGCAAGAATGGCTAGGTCTGGTTGTACCTATATACACGCAACATCTGCCGGCGGCAGTAACCTCGTATATGGACCGCGAGGAGAGACTGCAGCTGATCCGACGCGCGTGGCACTTTTCATCTCCGAAAAATGCAGCAGTTCTGCTGCTGCTACTGACGCTGGAGAGGGGAACCAACCAGCACAGGAAATTTTCTGTAGTTCCGTCTATTCAATAGTATACCAGTGACCGTTACGCCCCGTTAAATTTTGTCGATAGCCTTTTCCTGCATTTGGCTTGCACATATATACCTATATACACATACACTACTATACATCTCATGACTATTGTTCGGGATTTGCACTTACTGAGTTACATGCAGGTAACACACGTGCAATGAAATCATTATTTTTTAATTATTAAATAACTAGATGTAAATTTCATTTCTTCCGCGAAAGATTCATTAATTATATTTATGAAATTTGAAAAAAATAATTTAAATACCTACGGATATACTAAAGATTGTCAAGAAGAAAAAATTGATAAACTTTGAAAAAAGATGTTAGATTAGGCTCACGCAGCTAAATTTACAAATCAATACGACTTGTCAATTTCTTTTCCATTCTCTTTCATTGATTGAATATGCATCAAGAGGCAGCAGCAGCAGCAGCAACAAAAAGAGAAATTAAATATGTTTCTTGGCTTCTCTTAAAAAAAAGAGACAAACCGCATCATAAATCACTCTTGGACGAAAATAAATCTCCCAAATAAAAAGAAAAAAGAAAAAGAAAAAATAAACAAAATAACCTGTTGTAAAGGCTGCAACAGCTCGTAAAAAGTGTATGACCAAAATATCGATTGCGTGTAGATTATCGATGACCGAAATTTCGTCGAGCAAAGCCGTTCCAGAGCAGCACCAGATTTCTTTGGTGATTACATGATGCTCGTCGGTTGTCATACTGTGCAGCCATTACCCAAGCTCGCCGCCGTTCCTTCTTCGAACAAACTTATCAAGCGACTCTCATCTTTCCCTCGGCATAACGATAAGCACTGAGGACTATGGTAAGTGGTAAAAGCAGTTAATGTAGCAGAAAGAGGAGGAAAACGAGAGTAGGAGTAGGGAAAAGAGAAGGGATCAAGAGCCGCGGTCGAGCGGTGCTCTTTCCCGGAAACTCAGGCGCGTGCGGGCCCACATATGGTCAGTTTTTCGCCGGTGTGCGCTAGCGTGGAGCGTGTGTTGTGCTGCGCATCAGGAGGTCAGGGAGCGCGGGCCGAGGCAGGTGACGACAACGACGACGGCGACAACGGCTAATACCACCACTACGACAACCGGCGGATGCTGGATCTCTTTTCTGAACATATGATCAGCACCAACACACACACACACACACACACACACACACACACACACACACACACACACACACACACGCTCACACCACCGCGACAAATTTCAATAGATTTTGCGCGCGAACCCACGCGCTCTTAACCCTCCCTTCTTACCTTACTCCCTCTTTTACTCTGGACTTGACCGTTGGGATTCTATTGTCTAATGTTTAAACGCGCGAGGATATACACGACTGGCAGCTCTTTCACGATGTAACACATGAATTTTTTTTTCTTTCATTGATCAGCAGCTTCTCAGCTGTTGTTTTATTATAACTATAAGTGCATGGATTTATTAAATTATTTATTTATTTATATTTTTTTATTAAACATCGATTTTTCGTTCGCTTGCAGGAAATCTGAAAAGCAATTAATCATCATGTAAAATAAAATAAATATATATAAATAGAAGAGATGTGAATTGAATAAATCAAAATATAAGATAATTCACATAAAGTGTGTGTGTGTGTGTGTGTGTGTGGCGTGCCTTTTCGTTAAAATGAAGGTGTAGAGGATAGAAATACGTGCGGTATAGTGTGGCGTCGAGGAAGAGTAGCGTAATAAAAGCCGCGCGTCTCACGTCTAACGAATTACCTAAACAATATTTAAAGCGAGCGACATTATTCGCCGCCTGTGTTGCTGCTCTTGGCAGCCGATGAATAATCAGTTCTCGCTCATTCATTTTCTCTCCAAGTGGTGTGTTTACATATATATTAGACTCAAAGGCGCTGTATGCTGTGACCAGCATCTCTCAAAGTCTCAATCTCAATCTCTATCTCTCTCCCTCTCTCTCTCTCTCTCTTTACCTCTCTTTCTTCTCCCATCTTTCATGCCCGTAGTAGCATATAGTGCTGGAGTAAGAGAGCAAAGGCAGCTTCGTCGCGCGTGATCGGAATTCTCATGGCGCCTTCAGTGGGGGCTCCCGAAGTGGTACCCGTACAGTCAACTCGCATAAAATTGTCGCGCTTAAACACACACACACACACACACAAACACACCTACACACCTACACATACACACGTATTTATATACCAGCTATAACGACATCAAGCCTCTACTGCCCTCAAGAGTAGTACAGTGAACGACCGTGTGAACGAGATAAAATCTCTAAACTAAAGACAGAGAGAGAGAGAGAGAGAGAGAGAGATAAATAGATAGAGGTATAGATACAGAGAAAAGAGAGAAGAGAGCTGCAGACCACCGGTCTCGTCTCTCGCTACAGCACACCCTTATCTGATCAACCATTATACGACGGAAAAGCGTAAGCGGCTGTAATGCTGCTTGCTCTTGCCCCTTTGACTTTTATGGACCACGTCTCACCAGCTAGCCCTTCTCTCTCTCTCTCTCTCTCTCTCTCTCTCTCTTTTCGCCATTGTATTTCAAATTAGGAAAAACTCTTCGACTTAAAAGCCAGCAGCGATTAAGTCTTGAATCTTATTTTTTTCTTTAATTCTTTTTTGCTTTCCTCCTTGCGATCGATCCTGACCATTGTCACAAGCAAGAGAGTAAGTGAGAGAGAGAGAGAGAGAGAGAGATCTGTTTTTCTATAACTCAATCGGTTGAGGGCTGGCTTGGGGTAGCGTAAAGTAGATTTATCTTCGGCGTTATTAATGACTTTATTACAACATCTCTTTACCGATTCAAGGAGTCAATTATACATACTCGATTTTACATATTTACATAAATTTGTAATAATGCGTTGCCTTAATACAGATTTTTTTATGCTTACGCGTTGACTTTAAAATTTAATATTATTAACAAAGCTTTATTCGTAAGTTATCTATTAAAAGATTGGCATTTCTTAATATATAGCTATATTATTTGTAGGTTCAAGATAAATGATTTAGTTGAAAAAAAAAAAATAATAATAATAATAATGACCATTCGTCAAATAGTTGTTGAATAACATTTTCGTAATAGACACTGCGATCATGTAATAATGAAAGACTTTTCTCATGCCTGAGATGACTCTCCTTTCGCTTCTTAATGATATTCTATCAATTCTTGTAATTGTTAATGATCTAGCTTGATATTTTCATAAAACTCGCGAGGATAAAAAGAATAAAGCTATTGCTTGGGGGCAAATTTATTTGTTTAGCATCGCCTACTCCCCTCTCCCCCCCCCCCTCCCCCTTTGGTCACGATCAAATTTTAAAGAATTCCGTATAATATTCTATATACGTATATACTGATAATTACTATATTTCTCTCGAAAATAAGTGTTGAGGATGTATAAGTAGGTACATAAATTCGCTTCGATTAAAAAGCCCGCATACTTTTTGCTTTATATAAGCAAGTCAGCAGTCAAGATGCTTCGGGCTATGCTGTTTTCCAAGCGTTTAATCTCTCTACGTATACAATATAAGTGTATTGCAAGCGCAAAGCACGTGTAACACACACGTCGGTGCCTCAGAATTTTTCCGATCTATCCGAGGCAAGGAGAATACAACCAACTGTCAGCTATCGCTGAAAGTGCAAACTCGAGAGAAGTTGCTTGAGGTACACTTTCCCAAATCTTATTCTCTCTCTCTCTCTCTCTCTCTCTTTTTAAGGAAAAAAAATCTTATTATTTTTCACATAAATTTTAGCATATTAAAAATAATAATTATTTTTAACAAATTGTATAAACGCAATAATTATATTGATCCAACTTTTAAAATAACAGATTAAAGCTGGCTGTGCTAAATGATTATAAAGAGAAAGCTTTTTGTCAAAATAAAAAAACTTGATCGTTGAAAAGAAACGGCAACAGGTATACGAGTGTAACGTTAAAGTACGTTAAAGATAAAAAAAAAGTCTGCCGTTTTTTCAAGTGTGAATAATCGGCAACAGGTAGAAAGACCCGAATACCCGGTTTCCCGAGAACCACACTCATACTCTGTTTTCTTCTTCTTCTTATCCTTTGGGGAAGAAGAAAAAAGAAGTAGAAGAAGAACAAGAATAAAGTAGAGTTCAGGGTTGAACGACCTGCAGTTATGACTACTGCGTTACCGAATAAAGAAGCAACCCCTTCGAGAATTTTTATTCTCCGCTCCCAGAATCCCCGACAAAGCCTCAACCACGAGTAAAAGACAACCTGTATACCTACATACAGGCTTTTTTTCTTTTTTCTTTTTTCTTTTTCTTTTTTTTTTTATTAATGTAGCCGTCATAAAGGCGTACTACCAGCTTTCTTTTAACCATAAATATTTTTTGAATTTTCACAGAATGCATTTGTCGAAAGGTGACTCTTGGCCACTCAAATACAGGTATCTCTATATACATCTCTATACATCTGTACTCCCAGCTATGAAAAAAAATATTTTGTGTGTGTATGTGTGTGTTGTGACACAAGATCCAAAGACAAAATCCATATCTAGTTGTGATAAAACGCTGCTCGTAAGCGCGAGCACGTTCGCACGAATTCCATCCGAAATTTACATTCAACCTTTAACTCTCTCTCTCTCTCTCTCTCTCTCTCTCTCTCTCTCTCTCTCTCTCGTTCGGTTTGTATAAAAGACGCTTGAATCAGTTGAGAAAGAAAAGCTTAAAGCAACTGTGAAGAAAAAGACTTTGTGCTTTCATGTAAGCTGAACGTCGAATTTTCCGTCTTATTCAACCGGCCGACGTATAGGATCGCATCAAAATCTAAGCTAAGGCGAACATATATACCTATGTAGGTATATACAAGCATAGTTAACGAACATTATCGCATTTTGCTTTTTTTTTCTTCCCACTACCCTTCTCCTCTTATTTTAACGTTGCATTTTATATTGATAAATATTTGTACACGTGCTGAATTTCAAGCAAATCCGTTACAATGCTTACTATACACACATCACTGTCTGAATCATCAGACCTGAAAAATCGCTTGCATATAATATACACTTTGTTTAGAAAACATAATACGCAGAATTGGCAAACATCTTTTTTATATGTGTAGTTCTTATAACATTTGTCTACAATAAAAAAAAAAAACGAAGTAAAAAAAAACAAGTGACATACCAAAGAGTAAAATAAATTGAAAAAAAAGGAGAGAAGGAAAAAAAAAATAAAAAGTGCGACAGATGAGATACAGTTTTCTCTCCCAATCTGTAAGTTCATTCCTCATATAATTTGTACGCGTGCGGTAGCACTCGTGCCGTAAGATGATCTCCTTCGACGAGCAACGATCTTGGCTCGCTGCTGCTCCCCTTCTCTCTCTCTCTCTCTC
>JAPYZE010006428.1:0-10151 GCA_030522805.1 Leptomastidea abnormis
TATATATATATATATATATATATATAGGTAAATATGTAGGTGCAATGTCATGTGATGCGCGGATGCTTGCATATAATATGTATATGTATGTATATTCGACTAGGTACTCTCTCCTGCAAACGACAGTATATATGTATACCTTATGTTTGTACATCTATATATATATGTTACATATGCATATTATACGCTACGTGTGCGGTTGAAAACTGTATGTGTAGGTTGTATGTGTGTGTAATGTTGGCGCTCACCAGTCGCTAGTAATTAAGGCTGTCCGGTCAAAGAAACGGCGTGCGCGCTTGGCTTTTAATTAAGCTCATTTTCGACGATTTGGCATATGCTAAGTAGGAACCTGTATGTATATATAAGTATACGTGTCATTTATAGCCAGCCAAGCTGTGGCGGCATATACTTTTACACATTATTTTATTTTTATTTTACTCGCGTCATCTCATCGTGTGTTACTTCAAAGCTCTCTTTTTCTCGTGGCGATTTTGCTTTCGCGAGTAGAGTAGCAACAGCAGGGCAATTATTTTTAAAATGTTTACGAAGCCCTCGAGCATCTTATGTGTACCTATATAAACGTGAAATCTCTTGTACACGTGGACTGCTGCAATGCTGGGCTTGGTTGGGCTTCATTATCCTCTGCGTAATTGATTGTCTTAATTAAGCAGAATAATTGATTATTTTAATTTATAGCTATACCATCGTTATATACATTTGCGATCTTCTATAGCAATACTGCTACTGCTGCTGTTGCTGCTGCTGCTACTGATGCTACTACTGTTGGCTGTAGTATACTTTTTAATACGATACCCAGTAGCCGATTGCTTGTCAACTTCATTTAATTTGCTTAACAATTATTTATTTAATATTGAAGCAAAAGATTTATCGATGTATTATGTATTTATTTTAATTATTTGATCTTCTAATTTTTGACTTTAATATTAAACCAATTTTTAGATTTATTTACAAAAAATTATTTATGATTATCAGAAATTGTTTATGCCTTATAAAAAGCAAATGATTATTTAATATTATAAAACAAAAACTTGAAAAATTAAAATTAAAATTTGAGTGACCTACGAAAAATTAGTGGAAATTTACTAAATATTTTACAAACGCATAGATTACACTATAAGAAAACAAGAAAACACACAGTGAAAGTGTTGTTGTCGTCTACAGAGAGTATGTAATAAAATTACGCATGTATACGCATCAGCAGTAAACGAGTAGAGATATGAGTACACTCATCCAACAGCGGACACCGCAAACAGTCACATTCGTACACAGCGTATATAATAGATCGCATATCGGCATGTGTGAATACATCTATATACGCAGAAATAGCCAATATTGCTTCTCGCGTATATATCCGCGTAGAGTGGCTTTGATATTTTGCATATATAGTTACGCTATATGAATCTCTCGCGGTGTACAATCGAAATAATTTTCCGGCCAGTTGTGATTTTACCGTAGACAAGCCTGGCGACCGATAAACCCCCCGGATGAAGATAAACTAACGGACGAGAAGGAATGTCTATAGCCTGAAGCACATCGCTTGTTTGATTCTCCCAGCTATATGTGCACGCAAGTGTGTGTGTGGGAGGGCACATGTGTCTTGGTGGATTTGTACGATCGATCTACGACGCCTTGGAATCCCTTGATTTTCCCCGAGATCTTTCAAAAGATCGAAACGACTTTCTTACTTGCTAACGTCGCTGTGATTTAGACTTGTTTATATGAATACCTTGGAGATATGTCAGTTATTTGTGGTTCTCTCTCTATGTGTGTGTCTAATGCCGCTACTTTGGTTTTGTATTGCAAGGAAAATTCGTGGGATTTCGAAGTTGGATTCTTGATCCACCTGTTAATTATGAGCTTGGTTTTGAAATTATATAGGTATATTTGAAGTTGGAAAGATCGGTAAGTTGTGTAAGAAAGATTGGGATAAGATTATCCGTGATCTGACTAAAGAATTAGAATTGCTAAGCGATGGAAAAAAGACGGAGGTATATAATTTTAAGATGGAATGCTGGATGATCATCGTTAGATATATTTTATTTTTAAAATACCTCATAGATTTCAACTTCAGATTATACAACTATATACTACGTGCGATGAGTAAACAGGAAGATTATTAACTTGATTTAAAACTTCAAAATTTTTATATCTTAAAGATAAACTGGTTAGTTAACTCATAAATTTTTTAAAATTTATTCTAAATTTACTTCGTTCATAACTGTAAAAACTAACTGATAATTAATTTTAAATTTTCCATAAAAAAAAAAATTAATTTAACTTACCATTTCAAAGTATTTTTTAAAATCATATCTATATTTAATGTAAATTTAAGGATTACATGAATAAGCAAAAGTATTACCAAGTCTTAAAAACCTATTAACCTTGAACAAAGCTACAAAAGTAAACAAATTTGTAGAAATCGATTCATTTTATTTTTTTTTTCCCCCATTCCCCCAATTTCATTAATCAAACCCGTCTATTATATTACACAAAAGAAAGCATTTCAATCCTTTTATAAACTGTCAAATCTCTAAACACATAATTAAAAATGACTAACAATGAAATAATGTAATCGTTGAAGTGAGTATAATAATGTGTTTGTATATGCTGAAGAGTTCTTTAAAAAAGTCAACGTCAAAGAGAATCTCTCTCTCTCTCTCTCTCTCTCTCTCTCTCTCTCTCTCTCTCGCACAATCGGTGCCAAAACAGGTAGGTACTTATGTATTTATATATAGGATCGAACGACAGAGAGAAAGTAAAAGAAAAAAAGGAGAATATAGGCTCTTCCCCACTTCATCGATTAATATCAATACAATAAACGTCAATGGCCCGAGGGGGGGTCATAAGCAAAGACTTTCAAACCCTGATCGAGAAAGAAAGAGACAGAGAGAGAATGAGAGAGGGTCTGAAAAGGGAAGCAGAAATATATGTGTGTATGTATCCCATGCTGACAATGCGAGGTCGCGCTTAGAACCCCATAAAATAGCACTCTATTCGCCAAAAACACGGGCCATCACACCAATAGTCCCTTCTCCCTTTTTTCAGATGCACCTTCAGTTAGCCTATATACCTACTGGCGAACACTGGCAGCCGCACTGAATAGAAGAGAGACATAATATAGCGGTGGCATCGCGCCTGTTTTTCTTTCGACCGGGACCATATAAGTAGTTAGTTAGGTACCTATATATATATTGTATCTACTACTCTTTCTTTTTTCCCCTTTCTTTTTGTACACCAAGCACGTATATGTATACGGTGACGGCGGCGCCAAAGCATAGTGAGAGCGGGAGGTAAAGCCAAAGCGAATGGCCCCTCTATGTACGCACACACATAGCTATACGAATATCGATAACCGATCGATGGCTTTCCATTGTTAACCGGGCCAGGGGCGGACGACACACAATCGGCTCAGCAGCGCGCCTGATGCACATAAGCGCGTACATGCTTGGCATTGTATTCTGTATGTGTATGTGTGTGTGTGTGTGTGTGTGTAAGCCTTTGCCTCATGAGAGAGCGAGAGAGGTATAAGGCATCACATTATTCTGCGGCGCAGGTAACACGCCGGTCTGCGATTGTGTGCCCTTGACAGCGATTGATACGCGTTCGAGGGCCGCCTCAGCCACCACCGAGCTAAAATATATGTATATGCGACTATATAGATGTGCTAGAGGCAGTGGCATATATAGAACGACACGAGTAGTATGCGTTTGTATGTGTATATATATATATATATGTAGGTAGGTATAGGTAGATATATGTAGAGGAGAGGAAAGGAGAGCCTGGGGGTCTTTTACTCCCTTGCATTAGAGTTGAGGTCCCATTGTTCGCCTGGATCTTTCTCTCTTCTCTCGACGTGGCGCTTTAACGATTATGTCGAGGAATATACTCCTCGATCCCCGCGGACCGGGATATATCAGCGAGTGAGGTGTACTATCCAGCGAAAGAAAGAGAGAGCGAGAGAGAGAGAGAATCGATTTCTCATCTGGAGCGAGCTTATATACTCTGAACGTGTGCGCACGTCGAGCTACGACAAATGGAAAAGGAGACCAGACGCTACGCGCGTAAGCCTTACTGAATATAAATTTATGCTTGTATGTGTGTGTGTGTGTGAGTTTGTGTGTGCAGGATGTGGTGTGTAAGGTGAGAAATGAGAGGGCAGTTTATTATCGGGCTTTTTGAGCCCTTGCCGAGGAGGGAAATTCATCATTCGCTATTCATTATTATACGAACGTAGGTACATACATGTATGTGTGTATATGTGTGTACGCTGGAGGTGCTCGAGTATATAGATATATGTGGAGCAGATAATGAATCCCGTGCACGCGCCTACTGTTGCTGGTACTGCTGCTGCGGCTTTTCCTTTTTATTGCCGCTCATCTATTCAAGGGACGAGTCTCTCGAGCTGGGGACTAAAAGAAAAAAAAAAAAGAAAAAGAAGAACGATTCGATTTATCCTTTATTTGGCCGGCTTATTTTCTTCGTTCACGCGAATGAAAGCCTACAGGGTATAATATTGCTGCCTTCTTTGCTCTCCACCTTTTGCGATCTCTTTTTCTTTTTCCTTTCTTTCTTTCTTACTCTCTATCTTCTTGACTCGGATGCTAATAAAGAAGTTTTATTGGGCCACTTTTTTATCGTTTCGGACTTTTGCATTTTGTGATGTGTTATTTATAAGGCTGTGAATGTTTTGGCTCTGCTCAGAGTACTGACACCCCTTTTTTTTCTTACTTTCGTTTTTATCTTCTTCCTTTTTTTTTTATCTCTTTGACAAAATGCTTTCTTGCATTGTGTTTGGAACGGGTTTCTTTTATCGATACGGTTAATAAGTTTTAATAAACGTCTTTGAGACTGTTAATTATGTCAACAAGAATACATAATGATAACTAATTTAAAAATATGAGTTTTTTTAATTAAATACTGTATACAGTTTTATTGATATAGTGTAAAGAAGGCTTTTTATTTGAACTTGTTTAAATTGTGGTAAAATAAAAGTGGATCGATAAAAAATAAAAAAGAAAACGTTGACATAAAACAAAGATCAATATTCTTGGTGGCCGTGAACAGTCGAACATATGACCTATGGAGATGTAAAGTGACGATAAAAAACAATGGTCAACTCATCATTAGTATTGATAATCGATGTAGCCTGAGAGACACTTTTGTCTTGTCAGTACGTATTGAGCCGCGAGAAATAGAACAACGGTTTTTAAGTGAGATCTAACAAAAATGAAGATTACTCTGTTTATAATTGTATTTTTTACCATCTGTATAATGCAGTACATTAAAGAGCCGTCACATTTTCATATTGGATTTTGTTTGTGGCTAAGTATATTGGTGCATAAAATTGTAGTGCTCATTTTGGGAGACAATATTAATAAATGGGAATTTGAAGAAGAAAAGTAAATTGCAGATCTTTGATAATGTTGTGATGTCTGATGAAAATGTAAAAATATTACAAGAGACACATGTGAATATCGTTATGTGCATGTGTTTTTGTTAACTCTAAGAAAAAAAAAATCAGTTTTCGTGAAGAAGAATGTCCATTTAAGGTAATACCATTGAATTTTAAATGTTTTATCCTATCAAATGCAACTTAAAACTTGAGTTTAATTAATTGGAGAATTTCAAAGAGATTATTGATTTTCAAAATTTTTTGGCATTTAATTTTTAGCTGCAAAGCGATAACATAAAAGTATAAAAATAATTAATGTGGCGCATTACTTTTGCATATATTTTTATTTCTCTCATACCGACGGTACTACTTTCAAAAATCGATAAAAATATTTTAGTTGAAATACTTTTTTTTCAGTTTGCAGAATGTTATAAAATTTTCAAGGCAAAAATGATTGAAACTGCTAAACGAAAATACATAATGATTTATTTTTATAAAATTAAATAAATTGTTTAACGGATACCAACAAACTTATGTATATTCTATTTATCATCTTAAAATTAAGAAACTGTTATGTATACTAATAATATATAATAAATTGTTAAAAGTATTTTTGAAATATTATAAAAATATAAAATTACTTAACCTCAACACCAAATTCAATAATATTATTTCAAGATTTATATGTAAAAAAAAACAACAACACTCTTACATACACATGCATACGTACCATAAATTTCAAAGGATACTTTGAAAATTTTCCAAATAACAATAAATCTCTTATCCATCCTCGTTAAAATGTTTATTCCACTCATCGGCCATTGGCATTTCCCGTAAAATATTATCTACGTCTGGAGAAAAGAAGGTGTGTATGTGTGTGTGTGTGTGTGTGTAAGTATATATAAGCAAGTATAAAATCGAGAAGAAACAGCAGGCCCATCTTCGAAGAGAAAATCTTTCATCCACACAACTTATACTACTGAGGATAGGACATAAAGCATAGCGAGAGCTCACACGCTCGGTTCACGCGTACACATATACGGTAAATCCATTCACGATAGCGACGCTAATAGCGACGCGCCCATATGTTATAGGTAGGTAGGTGTATGTACGTAGCAAATGATCTTCCTCCATTTCCCGCATCATCTCCCATGTGCGTGTCTTATCCTTATCTCTCGCTATAGCTTGCTGCTTACACGCCGAAGAGCCGGTCCATTACCCTAAGACGCGGGGACGCGTACACCACCACCACCACCACCACCAGACACACTCTTGCTAACGCGAGGTGCTAACTTCCTGTCCTTCTCCTCCTTCTCCGTCATCACTCGGGGTCACGTGCGCGCATCCAAGAATTTCGCGCCTCGGTCTTCCCGACTCGTACACTGTACTTTGTACGAAAAGAGAGAGAGAGAGAGAGAGAGCCTGATAAACCTTTACTTTTCCTTCATCCTCCTTTCTCCTCTCCTCACCTTTTCAAGAGAGAGTGAGTGTAAGAGCGCACCGGGGCGCCTAAGTGCACATATTTATAAAGCGCGAGCCGCCAGCTCTTAACACACAAACTAACGCTGTATATGGAGAATGTGTGCACGGGCACGTATGTAGCCCCCTAACAGGAATAAATTTGCTTGCACCGTCGTCGCTCGTCGTGTATAGCTATAGAAAGTTGAGGCTCTAGGAACGACGGTGTGAAAATTGACGACTCCTCATATACTATCTCTGCTGCAGCTTTAGCTCAAACAAGAGAGAGAGAGAGAGAGAGAGAGAACAAATTTAAGATCACCGTTTTGTTGAGGTTATTTTAATACGTTAATTGCCTGCGTTAATAGACATTGAGGAAATTGTACAACACATGTGCTATTAGTATATACCTATACCATATGAAGATTATTAGAAGAGAGAAAAATGGAAATCAATAATAAAATAAAATCAATAAAAATAATAAAATTAAAAAAAAAAAAAATTATTCTCATCAATTGTAGGTCTCTTTGAACATTTACAATATACCTTTAACCCTCGCTAAAACAGTTGACGCACATCAAAAAATCGAAGAACGTCGTTTCGTATAGTCACGCTGTATACACATTGTCGTAATAATCAAGAACGTACAAGGCGACCATTTTTTTCATAAGGGTTCCAATGCATACTTTTATTGTTCGGTGTCTAATGCTTTCGCGGTTAAGCTTTTCTCTTCTCCTCATTCTACGTCGCTGACTATTATATATACACCAAGGGCGTGTATTTGTGGTGGTTATTCGATCTGTAATCTGCATATTACGAAGTCACGTAGCCTAAGCAAATATTAGCCCTTCCCCCTTCCTTCTTTGGAAGCTGGAGGCTCCTACTCTCGATGTTGCTTCCGCGTTTAAACGATGGTAATATGACTCTTGACCTCTCTCTGGTTTTCGAACGTGTATGCGTGTTTGTACCTACATTCTACATTTCTCGGGCTCTCTGGAATATATATATATATATATATATATATATATATATATATATATATATATATATATGTATATATGTTGTGGGTGCATACCGTGAAGGCATGGCGCGTGGGTTTATGAGTCAGATATTGAAAGATAGAGAGAGTATTTTGTGTGGAATGTAGTTGACTGTCTGAAATTACGTATAAGAGATAGACGGTGAGAGTTAAGAGGAAAAAAAATTTTAATTTTTCTTCTTTTCTTATGTCTTTAATTCAAACAAAGTTTTAAAATCATCGTTTTTAATTTTAATTAAATGTAAATTTATTAAATTAAATTTAACAAGTTTCAAAAATACGTAAATAATTTAAAAACATAACTTAAAAAACTCAAAATCTTGAATTTTTTTTACAATTTTTATATTAATTTAAAATAAAAATAAACATTTCACTTGTTCCAGTACATTTACTCTCATTTTCTCAACCCTTGTCTTATATATACAATCAAACCGAAAATACAAGCCAATAATCCATACCATTCAAAGATTCAACCACTCACTCAACTCATGTCAATCTTACACCAGAATAATCACATACACACATGTACAGGATTGTATTGTGCGTATAGATGTTTGGGCATGTTATACGCCAAAGCTTATCAGTGAACTTGCTTATACACTTCTCCATTGCAATCGTATTTGTTAATTAAGAAACACCGCGAGCAATGCTTTCCAATGAATGATTGATGAGCACCGCTGATCAACTTCTCTTTCACCCCCACCACCCACCACTACTCTACATCTCCTGTGCTTTCGGCTTTCGAGTATCTCCTCTCGAATACTATTGCGTTGCACTTGGGATATAACAGGTTTGTGCGCCTGTAGCGAGAGAAATGAGAAGAGCAGGTTGAAGCTCGCTTCCTTGCTGGATTTTACCAAGTTGCTTACCTACACTCGATTCGATAGCTTTCGCATTCTGTATTAATATACTTTGCATATAAGTCAGATCATTATAGTCATAGTGAATCTTAACGGTGATTTGTAATGAGTTTGTTATTATTGAGTTTTGATAATATACTGTTACACCCCGTGGGCTCGTCTGACTTGCTTCCGATCCTGCCACTTGTCGAGAATAAAATAATGGCGGGATCATGATGACTATGATAGTAGCGATGCAAATGCCGGTAATTGTATCAGTAGCCAGCAGCAGCAGCAGTAGCACGTGGCTTTAAGCTGCTTATATATAGATCAGCCTTTTCTTTATCGCTTCATTTTCGTGTCTTGTAAATTACGGTATATGCTCAAGCACGTATATATGTGCTGTATATTTTTGTAGCGATTAAAAAACAATTACCGACTTATTGAGGAAATACGAATGGCCTTTCGTGAACATTTATTAGTTTTTGTTTACTATTTAATGGAAATGAAAGTTCCTTTTTCTATTCACACTAATTTTTATCTTAATTTTGGAATTTTTCAACTATATAATATCGTTGCAATGAGAACAGCTTACTACCAACACTGTCACTCATTACTACTATAGTATTACCTACAAGAACCAATATTACGCTTTTACGTAGGACGATTATTAGAGGAAAGGAGGAGATCAATACCCTGCGCGTGTAAACGCGCGATTTTTGAATTGTATGACGTTAAGCGAGGCCACGCGTGCACGCGCTCAAATAATTGCAGACCAATGATTTTTAATGATGATTGGATTTGCGTCGGGAATTGAATTTCTCTCTTTCGCGGGGTTCTGGTAATGAGAAAATTGAACGGTTGTAAGAGAAAGAGAAAAAAATGAGAGAGAAATGCAAGAGATTGGGCTGTGTATATGCATGTAGTTGGTTGGTCACGTAACATATGTACGTACGCGGCACGATCCGCTTTTAATAAAGCACGCGCTTATGAGATGATCTGTGTGTAGAAACAGTTATGGACTGAAAGCTCGGCTGCTACAGCAGCCAATATCTCTCCGGGTAATTATTTTTCAAAATTGACACGAATAAGCGATACACTGATCGTTTCACTCCAAGGATTGATTCTACGATTTAGCGAAGCGAGCTTCCGCGGTTTTTTTGACCCAACATCGTGCCACACACATATACGTATCCTTTGAAAAAAAAAAAAAAAAATTGTAGTGTTGGTGAGTCAAAAAAGCGTGCGAAACGTACCATAAAAGTAATCCGAGAGCATGAATTATAACGAAAAGGATGGGATGGAGAGGAGGGCGATACATGTCGCGCGGGATCGCGTGAAGCTCAGCGCCTCTACGCTTTTTGGAATCCGATATATATATATATATATATATATATATATA
>JAPYZE010006431.1:0-15847 GCA_030522805.1 Leptomastidea abnormis
TTTCCATCGGCCAAGTACGACGGCAACGCTGCATGCTCTCGTACAGCCAGTTTTCGCGGCACGTCTCTGCTGCTGCTGCTCGCATTTTCCCGTGCGCGCGCGAGCTTCTTCTTTCCACGACGCTCTGATTAAGCGACTTTTGGACGATCACAGGTGCGCGCAACCCGCACCACCGCCACCACTACCGAGGATTAATTATTTTCGCGTCAGCATTCGCGTTATTAACGAAACTGATTTTACACACTCCGATATGTCACGAAAAGTCGATTTATCCTGACGTGTGTCTGACCATATTCTGCTCATTCTACTGCTGTTCGATGGAACACTTGGGTTCCACGTTAATAGTTTCGTAACAAAGTTTTCCTTTTTTTTTGCTAATCTATTTAAATTTATCTATTTCCTTCATTCTTTCTGTCAATAATTTTATACAGTATTTTCAAAATTATAAATAAATAATGATAATAATAAATTATTTAAAATTTTTATAAAAAAAAAAAATATAAATATTTAACAATAAAATATTCTTTTTTCTTTTTTTAATAAAAATATTATTTTTACAATAAAGTAAAATGTAAAAGGAGATTTGAAGCGTCACTTGCAAAATAAAACGATCGTATCGATCAATCCTTACAGAAAAACGTTAATTGCTAAAGCAGGTGTTGCACTAGACATAGCCAGAAAGAACGAGAGGAAAGAGCAGGCAAGCAAGCTCTCTCGATATTAAATCAGAAACGATAAATTTTGCTTTGGCGGCTTGGACGAAAGAGAGAAAGAGAGAGAGAGAGTATTAAGAAAGAAATGAGAAGGCGCCTCTCCTGCTCAACGTTTTTCTTCGTGCTTAGATGTAAAAGTGAAGGTGTGAGGAAAGAGAAATCCTCATGGGTAATAAAGTACTTGTAGATGGCAAATATTAAAGAAATGAAATCAATTTACTTTTCTTTTTTTTTACATCGAATTTACTTGCGCATGAATGATGAAATTTTAGCAACTATTAAATCATATCAATATTCAATTTTATATCTATATACCGATATATTATAAATTATCGAAATTAATTACGAAGCGTTAATGAAATTTTGAAGATATAAGTACTTGCATTAATTTTAAGAAATTTTAACGTTAGCAGCAGCAACAGCAGCTATTAAAATATTTAGAATAATCTTGAATAAACATAATTATAAGTATGATTGCTTATCGAAAAATTATTATAATTTCGTTATATAGGTATAGGTATAGATGTGTACGATCTTTCGTATATACTTAATTATTTGTGAAAGTCATATAGCATTAGCTAGCTGCCGTATGTACCTAATATACATGTATACGCGTGTATATGTATAGGTATATATAACTATATAAACGGCGGTATAATCAAGTTTTAATCATTAGCACACAGCTGGCGCACAGTTGTCGCTTGTTCTCACACACACACACACACATATAGAGTCACGCAGCAGCGGCCTGCCGCCGATTTTCTCCCCGGATCATTTGCGCAGTGCACAGCTCTCTTGTCTCTTATGTATCTCCGTATAGAAGCCGCGAGGAATAAAAAAAAAATAAAAAATAAAAGAAAAAAGTCGCACGTGGGCATTATCGGGTTACGAGCGTACAAAGTTGCGTATCAGCTGATTCAACATAGGCAGCATGTATAATAAATTCGCAAGCAACTCCTTAATTCTACGATTAAATGTGTGCACAACTGCAGACTTACTCGTGCGCATTACATGTTATAGCCTCTTTTCGTGAATCGACAATAATATCAATAGTAATTATCATCACTATAATCAGCATAAACTGTATCGGCATAACACGTATTCGCAGAGCTGCGCACAGTATCTACGTTCGAACCAGTCCGCGGTTCTGGAGGCCTTGGGATCAGCGGGCAGTGGAGGCAGCAGTGGACCTGGTAGCGAGGCTGCTGGCTCCAAGCTGTTTGCGGAGCACGCGACGAGCCTTGTTCTACCTGCTGCTGCTGCTGCTACTACTCACCACTACCCAAGCATGAGGCCTGCTGCAGGTGCGGGACCGATCGTTCACACGCCCGCGACTCCCAGTCCCGCTCATCTTCCTTATGCTGCTGCTGCTGCCACTGCTGGACATAGCGTCAAGAGAAGGGCCTCCGATGCATTGTGAGTATATATAACACTTTACAAATATTTATCATTTTTTATTATATCAACAATTCGTTATTGCAACATTTTATAATAGCTATACTTTTGACTTCAAATTTCATTTTAAATGTGAGCTTGACACTTATCGTTATGCTCGCGTTTTCAAGAAGGCATAAAAAAGCTGCTAATCATATCGTGAAACTACTACGTATTTATTCATAATACTATTATCATCAAATTCAACGTATTTAAATAGAATAAATTAAAGCACTTATAGGTGTATATTAAATTAATACCCATCAAGACATAAAAATAAAAGTTGGAAAAAAAGTAGTCATTTTTTTAAGAACGTGTGCTTGCTATTTGCACAGTAGTTCACAATATTGTCGATTATTATCAAAAAAATGCTGTAGTGGCGGTGCAATGAAAAAGTTTAAGCGCGGTTCTTCATCCGCATTATATACATCCCAAGCGCAGCTTGACGATAATATACAACTTGGATTATTCATTGCGACTCGATAACAGCTTCTTCTTACCACCCGCTTATCTATCTCCATATAACTGCGCACTCGTCGAGGTGCCAAATAAATTTCGGCTAAAAGTGGTACCGATCAACCTGTTTGCCTTGGATTATCCTCTGGTGCACTCATTATATACTAGATCCTCCTCTGACTAACGATAATAGCACCAGCAAGTTTCTCAGGATCATAACGCGGGAGTAAACAATTACCCTCCCCCCTCCCCCTCTCCTCTCTCAAGAAAGCTCATCGTAAAGAGAGAAGGAGCAAATTTACGAAAATACATACATACGCCTCGTCGTCTTAATTACGAGCACCGGCATTTTTGGGCTGCTGCTGTGTACTTTCGCTTGATTTTCTTATTCGGGTATATGCAAAGCGAGCTTTATGCAACGTTGTAAATAAATTCGGCGCGTATAGTAGCTCCTACATAATAGTCTTGCCGGCTCAAAATGGGAAGGAGAGGGAGGTAGATAAGCTGAGAAAGCTGCAGCTCCCTGGATTCATATTTCAATTTTATTGCGAGCAGCATAGAACGCGCGAATAGGGCTTTCTTTATGAAAGGCGCTTGCTTCTATGCGCGCCGACTACCACCTACACTCTTGTTTGTTTTCTTTTCTTTTCTTTTTTTTCCATACAATATATATCTATATACACTTGGCTTACTCGAAAACATTTCGATGATACATCACGCGCGTTCTATGCTTGCGTTAAGATGCGAATGGGTTTTGGTTATATGCCGGTAGTCTACGTTTAATGTAAGTAGAACAACGACTCACCCTCAACTATATTTAACTCCTTTTTTTCTGTAGTTGTAGAA
The DNA here is from genome assembly GCA_030522805.1 of Leptomastidea abnormis. Lineage (NCBI taxonomy): Eukaryota > Metazoa > Arthropoda > Insecta > Hymenoptera > Encyrtidae > Leptomastidea > Leptomastidea abnormis. The sequence goes on from JAPYZE010006431.1 coordinate 3,450, forward strand.
GTTGTTTATATATAAAAAAAAAAAAAATTCAAAACTTGTTTTGTACATTTAACACGTTAATTACCTACGTAAGTTGGAGAGAAAATTTGAAAAAATCATTGTTCACTTGTTTAAATATTGTACTTGAAGAAATGTGATTAGCAATTTCTTAGAACTATACCATAATACACACACACACACACACAGATTAATCCAAGACAAGCAGCCACCACCTGTTTTATCGTCGAAAATTCGGTTTTCATGCGTAGAAAAAAATTCAAATGTAGTTTTAAATATACATTACATGTATACTAGATTAAAAAGAGACGCCGCACTTATCCCTTAAATCGACAAAGCCAAAAGAGCGAAGCTTTAAGCTTGCGAAGCTTTTCTAACGGTCCGATATCTTTCACTCTCAGCTGCATTTATATCCAGTCTCTTTCGAGACGAGTCGAGCTTTCAGTCGCGCGCATAGACGCATCGGAGCGTCGAAAACGCATCATAGCAGAGCAAAAGAGGGCCGCAGCTGCGCGACCGGGCCGCCCGTAAATTAAAGGCGCGCAAGTGCGCAAAAGGTAGAGGAGAGAGAAAGAGAGAGTATAACATGTGCATGCAGTCTAGCTGCCTATATAGGTATCTGTGGTGTCTTCGACCGCGCGTGCGATAACTCAGTAAAACTCCCTCTCCCTTTCGGAGGAAAGGGGGATGAGCGAGCGGGTCTGCAGTAGGTTGCCGCTATTTCGCGGTAAGTGCACGCGCACGCGCGCAACTCCGGAGAAATATAGTATAGCTATTAGATCTGTAGCACATGCGCCTCTCTCTCTCGGAGCTTATGCCAAGCCGCAAAGCCATGCGCTTCTACCACTATACGAAAAATCTCTTTTGGCCGACGGCCGCCACCCCTTCACCGCTGCGTGCGGGGGCCAGCTCGCACAGGTGCGCGGACCGTTTCACGCGCGCTTACAACCGAGAGATAAAGAGAGAAGAGGGAGTATGCCTCGGTATAGCTAACATGCCTCGTAAGTCTTTCCTCTCTTTCTGGCCTATGTATATGCGTGGACACTGTAACGACACCCACTCCCTTCTCCTGCCTCGACTCTCGTGTTCGCTTTTTCTTTCTCCCTCTATTTATCCCCCCTTGTTAAATTCCGGTGTATTATTAAAGCTCATAAATAGCGATGACCCGCGCGTATTCAAACTCAATGAGCGTCTGAGCGCTATGCCACATTACACCACTGGCTACCTCGACTTTCTCTTCTTTTTTTTTTATTTTCTCACTTCATAGTCGTTTGAGTGCGTACCGTGAAATTAATTAATTCGTAGGCAAACTTGCTCTTTGAGAAATATCGACTAACTAATTCGATTTACCCGTTTATTATTACAATTTTTTTTTAATTTGAAGTATGTAAGGATGACATTTGTATTTTTTTTTTGTCTTTTTGTATCATCTTCAATGAAGATTCCTTATTAAAAGGAATGGTTTCAGAAATAAGTTTAGCCGTGAAAAATTAAAGAATCATCACAGGATGAAATAAAATATGCTCCTCTAAAATTCGGGAACTCGTACTCTCAAAAGCAGACAGATTAATGCCCACGCACGTGCCAAGGTTCATATCAGCTCTTTCTCAACAGTATCAGTAGCAGCAGTAGAAGGAGGAGTAGGAGTATGAGTATATGAGATTGCATTTGTAATAGGAGGCCGCAACGAGATTTCCGGTCACGGCTCACACAATGCGGATGATGGGACCAAGAAGAAAGAGGTAGAGAGAGAGAGAGAGAGAGAGAGGGGGAGAGACGAGGAGGCGACGAGGCGAAGGCGACAAAACGCCGCACCTCACTCTCTCGCTCTCTATATAGATATACAGAGGAATGGGGGTGGAGGAGGATGAGGGAAAAGGGACATGGAGGAAGAGAGGAGCGAATGAAAGAGGAAGCGAGAAAGACTCTGCTGGCGGTGCCACGTCCCAATGGCCCCGACCACGCGCCACTGCCACTGCCACTGCCGTCGCCCGCCGTCGTCGTAGTCCTCTCGATATGTCTGCCGCTGACGTTTCCATATATCACCCGCGCGCGCGCACCTTACCCCAACCCTCCTCCCTTCACCCCCTAACACCCCGAGAATCGCTCCGCAGCAGACCCTTTTGCACTGCCTCTTTCCACTCGGATCTCACCACCCCCTCCACCTGCGCAGCCTCTTCAGCCACGAAAAGAGGCAGCGCGCTAACTTGCGGGCTCGAGAGTGCCTATCGGCATCTCCCCCCCCCCCTCCCTCCTCTTCCGTCATCGTCGTGTCCCTATACCCCCCTTCTTTCTATACCACCCGCGGCTAATATGCCAACCGCACTCGTGGCACACACACACACGCGGGCGCGCTCGACGAGTGGTCCCACTGTGGAAATCGCGAGTCGAAAATTCTCTCGCTCTCTCTTTCTCGGCGGGGCAACTCTACCTGCTGCAGCTTACACAGGCATGTAATCCTGAAATGATTTTCTAACTGACGTTTTACATTACACTGCGGTTATGTGGCATGTACATACATACGTATATTTATACCACATATACCGCATTCCACTTATGCACCTGACTTATGCGGTAAATCAATCGACTCTCCGGTACTTATTTGGAATTCGATTTTTTTTCAGCGAGAATATTTTATGTTTTGAATTGTGTAGTATAAGCCCTCCAGTGTAGGGCAGATGTCAAAAGAAGTAAGTGAGTGGGAGTATAAAAGTTGATGGCTTTGTATTAAACAAGTATCGTTTCGGAGTGTATAGAAGAGTAGGTACATATATCTTTGTTTAGCTGTTGAAGCTGCTGCCTATACTGCTGATGCTGTTGTTGTTGTTGTTGTTGTTGTTGTTGATGTTGATGTTGATGTTGCTGGGAGAGTAGTTTTAAAGTTTCTCAATTTAAATGGAAAATTTTCGTTAGCGATTTGACATCCCAGCAAGCAAGTACAGTTTGAGTAGTCAGAGCTATTATATACATCCTAACGTTGCCAACGGCACTTGACAAATAATACAAGAATTTTAATTGTATATAGCAGTTATATCTAATCGATATCTTATTCGTATTATACACGTTTGATTTAATTCTGTTTTTAATTAATACCTCGCTCCACAGTTCAATATCATTAAAATATTATCATTGTAATCAATTATAGGTATAGCTATAAAGAATAATTTGATAAAATCATGCGATCTAAAAATCAATTGATAAATCGACCCTTACAGCAGTAGCAGCAGCTACTACGAGAACGGGTCAGCAGTATCAGCCTTTGACGAAGGCCTGCCTTACGCTAAGCGATCGAATCCATGGTCATCGCACCACTACAGCCACCCTGCTCACCAGCATCTCCCCGGAGCCCACCAACACCATCATCAGTCATCCCCGCATCTCGCACACCAACAGCCAACCCAGCACCCGCAGCAGCATCAGGCACACGCGTCAGAGCCAGGCTACTGCTGGTACCCGGTGTCGAGCCAGCATCCCCACGCTTCGGTCTCCTCTTTGGTACAGCCAGTTTACGCTCCGCTGGCCCAGTCGCACCTGCCTCCTCACCAACAACAGCAGCAGCAACAGCAGCCGCTGGCGGTCGGTCATGCTGGTGTTTCCGGTGAGTTTTCTGTTCTATACTCTTGATTATAAATATTACAAGCCTAACTCAATATAATGATCATGGCTCATGGTCCGTTTCACCCTTATTATAAATTTTGTCATGGATGACTCGGAATGAAAAATCGGATACTTAAATAAGCGAAATTTCGAGAAAAAAAAAACTTGTTTACGCAAAAATAACTATAATCAGTATATGCACGATACTGATTATGTATTTCGTTGTCTGACAGCAGCTCCATCAGGTCCAACTCCTCAAAATGGCTCGACAAATCACGAGGACGAGTGGAAGAACATTTACGTAATGCTAAACTGCATCTCGGGTATGGTGGAAAAGACGAAGCGCGCAATGTCGATATTGCAAAAACGCGGGTGTACCAGTCCAGCTGCTGCGGCTGCTGCTGCCTCAGCGGCAAATGTTAATCACCAGGCTGTGCTACCGCTGGTCAACGGCGGACAAGCAAGCAACGGCTCGTCCCAGTCGCAGCAGATTGAATCGAGTGGGGCTCAGGATCGCGAGGGCACGTTCAAGAGACTCTCGGGCGAGATCGTTGCCCAGACCATACGCGCTACCGAGGATCGGGTCGCGGAGGTCAAAAGACGGGCTGGTAAGTTATTGTTAAATTTACTTCTCATTTTTCGTTTCACTTTTATTAGAGTATGTTATAATAATTGGCATTACCGATTGCAGAAGAGGCAGTGCAAGAGGTGAAGCGCGCCGCGGTCGCGGAGGTCCAGCGTGCAGTAGCGGCTGCGATGGCAGAGTCTCGGGCTACCGAGCGACTACGTAGCCAGAGATACCTCGACAGCATCAGCCAGCAACATAGACTACAACAACAACAACAACAACAACAACAACAACAACAAGACCCAGTCCGTTTTTAAGGCTCAACGGTCAAACGAGAACAAGCGGCATCCCAACGCTACCAGTCTCGGCTAGCCATACCGATGACGCTGAGAAAGATGCGCACATCACCAGTGGCATGGCTTCGGTGAGTCATCTTTGCTCACGCATCTTATTTATTAGGGTCAATATTGCTATTTTTATTATTCATAAAAAAATTGGCAGAGCTGCTGGAACTGCGGGAGACCGGCTCTCGAGACTTGCGGCGGCTGTGGCGTAGCGCGTTATTGTGGCTCGTTCTGCCAGCACCGGGACTGGGAGGCAGGTGGTCATCACGCCAGTTGCGCGAGCACGACCAGCATCAACCAGCAGAGTAAGGATCGCGCGAGATCCTCGACACCCAGCCCTCCAACCAGTGCTACGAATGCGGAATCCGAGGCGGCGAATAAGCCAACCTCCTCTTCCTCCTCCTCCTCCTCCTCGTTATCTTCGAGTCTAAGAGCAGCCAAGTGATTAATCGGTAATCCAAAAAGGCTGCTGCCTGCTGCCTATCCGCGACGGAGTCGGACTTTGGCCCACCAGTCGAGTGCGAAAACTCGGTATTAATATATATCTACCTTACAGTAGAAGTAACGTGTGATGTTGCATGTTTAAAAGAGGCTTTAGCATTTGGTGCTTTAAAACGAGCACAATTGCAAAGGGAAAAATTTTAGAATTTGGAATAAGTAATTTGCCCGCGTAAAAAGATAAATAAATAATGAGAGTATTTGGATTTTCTGCTGTTACTTTATTGTAACCGCAACTACTTGTATAAGCTTCGAAGTAATGACAGTTGTATACTATGTGCTATAAATTTATTATTTTTTATTTGTTTTTTTTTTAATTTTTAAAAATATTTTCTTTTTTTTTAATGCGTTATTTGTAGCGAGCTAAATATGTATTACTTATAAATGAATTAAGTATTTAAAAAGCATTTAATCTAACGCAATCATTATTGTTAATTGATTAATATTTTGTTTGCATCTGTCTTTTTTAATTTAATATTTTAGAAAAGTTGACTTGCGAGGTTTCATAAATTATTTTCTAGAAATTTTTCTCTAATTGTAAGAACTACGTGACATTAAAAGTATAATTTTTGCTGTTTGAGCTGTAGGTACATATGTATATGTTAAAGAAAAAAAGATATTGACGCAAATGTATTTAATAGTATTGAAAAATCTTGATATTTATCGTCTTCGAAATAAATTATAAACTTAGTGCCGTTTCAATTGTTTATCTTTGAAAGCAATTCTCTACGTCTTTAGATTTTAAACGTACACGTACATATGTTACTTTTTGGAATATCTGTAGCGATTTTCACTTTGTGTCGCGCACAATATAAAACTCACCACAATCAACATTTTTTATCCCACCAAGATAAAGAATTTTTTCAATTATATTAGAATAAATACTGTTCGTTCAAAGCTATACGCACTGGTCAACATTCGTTTAACGACTTATTCCTAGTCAATTGATAGATTTAATACATATATGAGCACATTGATTATAAAAATATTTTGTCAATTAACTTCACCCTGACTAATTTTCCATTTATGTGTATTTATAAAACCCAGCCATGCCTAATATTTAAATTAATTGACATGTAATTACCATTTTTCTTAAATTAATTAACGCAATGCTATTTTACTAATCATTGCACTTAAAAAAAAAAGAATTTCTCTTACACAAATGTACAAAAACAAAGATAGTTTTAAATTAATTAATAAGTGTTTTGTTTTTTATGTATCTAACTTAATAAATAGATCATTGTTAAAAATATATTATAATAATTTATAATTTATTAAAAAATTTTGCACTGGAAATTCAATATAAATAAACGTCCAACCAAAAAATAAATTAAAAAGAGTAGGATTTAAGGATTACTTATCAGTGTAAAGTCACGAAAATTATATCAAATAGTTACATAATATCTAGTCGCCAATAGATAACCAACTACAGTTTTTGATCAGCACTGGAAAAAAATCTTGTAATTGTTGCTAAACCTATCGCTACAATTATTTTATTATTATTATTATTAGGAATCATACTTTTTAAGAAATATTAAGTGATTTTTTAAATAAAATATACCAATGACTCAAAACACATATATTTCTCTTTAAAAACAAATTCTAGATACAATAAACTAAACATCTCAATGACTATCCTTTGTAAAAATATATTTTAAGAGTTTTATGTATAAACAGCACAAAGAACTTTCATTGTTTCTACTGACAAATGTCAAATAGATGTTTAAACAATTGTAACAAGTTAACAAGATAAGAGCGTATGTAATATCCCGAAATAATTTTGCATTAAGAGCAATAAAAAAAAACTAAATCATTTTTTTCTGTTTTTCTTTTTTCACGTCCCCAATAATGTCCGAGAATAGAGTTTTTAATTTATCCTGCTTACTTTTGCCGCTCTTCTCTTGTTGCTCATTCCATTCCTGTCTGTTCTTAGCGAAGAGCGGTACATTGAGTTTTGCCTGAATAAGCCGGCCAGTGTTACTCGAACGCAGAACCTCACCAACGCTGGCCAACTCCTCCATTATGATGTTGCGCTGACCTGATTTGGCCCAATCCCACATTTTGTCTAGACATCGTGAACCGTGAGTACTACGCGCAAGTTGCGCCCACGTACCTCGCAGATTCTTTGCCAACTTCTCTCGACTTTTCTCACCCACAAACTCGCTGTCCATAAACGCGTCCATAATCCTACTACCTCTTGGATCTTCAAACAGCTCGAGTAACTCCTCTGCACTCATTGCCAGCAATGAGTTTACTATCTTAATTGGCTTGTTGAAATTCAGCATTGCTTGTACTGCTAGACTTCCATGCAAACTTTTTGGAACTTTAGCTTTTATTTCACCTTTACTTTTTAAACTTTGTTGCTCTTCAAAAGTTTTTAAGCTAGCAGCTAGTGGAACAATCATATTTTGCCTCTCTTTTGGCTCGTCACAATGTAAGAGTTTGCACATGGCATTTACAAAAGGTCCCTGCTTAGCATGAAGCCTACAGCAAGCTTTTGCTATACTAGCAAAAACACCTGTGTACCCTTTCTGAAGTATAGCCTCAAAATGTTCTGAAATTTCATCAAAAATCTGCTCCAGACTTTCCTTTGTATGGCAATGCTCGAATAATCTTTGAACACAGAAGTTAGCGCTTTTCATAAGTGACAATTGTCCTAAATGATTTTCAAAATAATTTTTATAAATATTTGTAAAGTCTTTAGGATTGGACACTGCAAGACACACTTCTAATAATCGCATTGAACATTCTTTATCAAAAACATTTGATATAATACTTTTATCACTTGTAGAAAAGCATTCTGTATTTATTCTTGTTATTAATGCACTGATTAAGTCTGAATCTACATCTTTTAATGTGTACAAAATTGATTGCATAAAACCTGAAGTTAATTCATCGTGGTTAAATTCTGCCAACTGTGGAAATTTAACTAACTTGTTGCATGTAAAAATAAGTAATTTGATATATTCATCTGACACTTTTCTTCTTACATCTAAATTTGGACCAGTCTTTTTTTTGTTATTATCTTGACTGATTTCAATTAAACCACCCAGACACTCCAAGGCAGTCCTTAGAACATGATTGGCATACGTATCCCACACAAATTCTTCAATGTTATTAATCACATATTTACACAGTTTTAAAACAAATTCATTATATTTCTGGACTTCTGAATGTTTAATTTCCATTTCTTTACTTTCTGACTCTGTCAAATTTCCTCTGTATGCACAGACACAAATTAATTTTTGCAAAACATGCGATGCAAATCTGTCACTACAAAAAGGCCTAAGCACTTCATTAAATGATTCAACTAATCTTACAATTACTTCAAATTTAGCATACTTTATTAAAGTATCAAGAACTATGGATCCCACCTTAAAAAATAATAATAAAATTGTTATAATTATAAATAGTAAGTGAAAGTTACACATACTAAAAAGTCACTTTACCTGATTTCTAGCAAGATCAACTTCTTTGCCAATAGTTTGTTCGTAAACATTGTCAACAAAAATTTGTTTATCTTCCATTTTGGGAAATTCATTGCGTATCATTTCCAAAACGTTAACCATGTAATAGTACGTCTCCGACTCGAGTTCACCATGATCACGACGCCTAGCAAATTTTTTAGCCATTTGATTAGCAGACCTTTTCTTTTTTCTTTTCATGTTTTTCTTTGAATTTTCCTCTTGACCTTCCATAATTATTAAATTATTTATAGTACCTTAAAAAAACTAATTGCGAAAACAAATCACAAGAAAGATATGTTTACATACACGCACTTGGAAAACCTTAACCTACAAAGGCTACAAACATCCAAAAAGTATCTAACCTAACATTAACTTTACCAGCTTAGAAAAAGCAAAAACTGTGCAAAAGCACGTGCTCTCATTTTAAAACTGTTTTATCTTCTAAGAATATTTTATCAACAAAAATGGAAAAAAAGTAATAAGTAACAAATTTGAAATCTTATATATTTTATTTTTAAAAGTTAATAAAATTATGTACAATCTTTAGAACTTTAAACTAATAAACGAGATCTTGAAGAAAACTACAGAAAAATTGCTATTTTTTTTTGTAAACAATGATGGATAAAAATAAAAGAATGTTTTTTATTTATTAATATTACATTGTTAAAGTAATAAATATTTGCATAAAGGAAATCATATGTTGTATATTTTCATCAAAATGGTTTTAGTAATTCTACAGTACATGTGGTAGTTATTAATTTATTAATTTTTAAAGCTATTTATTTTTTTATGACGCATTAAAATTTTCCTGTTTTAATCATTCACAAACCATACATTAAGCTTAATTGAAATAATTTAGAGTAATTTGTAAAAAATCACAGAAACTAAAATTAAACTACTTTGCTTTTTTTAAAATTGCAACTAGTCTGTTTCTTAACAAGCTTTCAACTTATATTTACGTATCACTTGTCTGAAGCAAGGAAACTCTCACAAGTATCTCATACTGCAACCAATATTAATCTTATTTTATTAGTATTACAAAAGGCAGAAGAACTCTCTTCTAAAGGACAATCTTTTTTAAAATTTTTTTTCTGTAAATTAATTTTTGAATTTGTTGATATGAAATATAAAATACCAGTAAAATTAATATATAAATCACAATAAAATTGTAAACAATTCTTGATAAAAAATCAAGTATATCTTAGCCAAATAATATATTTTTAATCATACAGTACTGTTGTCAAATACTATTTATGTTTTTGAAAAAAATGTAAACAAAAGAAAATTGTCCTTCTAAAAGCGCTTCTTTGGAACTCACTAGCCGTCACATTATCTATCAAGATTAAAGTGAACATAGGAAATTAGTTGATTTTTTCTTGTTAAATTTATAAGCTATATAATTAATAAAAGCTCAGTTTCTAGCGACTAAGTATGAGAACCTTTGTTTTTCCAAGTTTTATATCACGAAACTCTCAATCAATCACGCAATATTAATAATGATTGAATTTATTTTAATTACAATTACGATGCCTTAAATATTACGAGGTATAAAGAGAAACGTTCATATTTTCGTCTAGCAACAAACAATTCACTTCGGCACTCGAGGATAATAACTCACTGACAGTGTTCATCAAGTCAACTTCAATTAAGCATGCTTTTTTTCACACGTAACAGAGGGACGTAATTTTCGTTTTTGCGAAATAAGAAATTAATGTAAATTCTTATATTCGCGTTTTATCATTGTCTTTCTTGTACGTAAGAAATGCTACTGTAATTTCTTAATAACGTGTACTTTAAGAGGCACGTTTTAACGGATTCGATTTGGTAAGCATTATAAAATTTGCACCAATAATTTTAAAAATCTAAATTTATCAAATTACAATCAATTTCATAAACTGCATCAAAATTGTATATATCATCTATTCCAAACGTCAAGAACTCATCAAGTTAAACAATTTAATTGAAAAATGTAAAACGCTATTTAAATTGAAAAATACTTATCAAAAATTAAATTTAGATTCTTATAAAAAATTTTGAAAAATTCATACTTTTATAAAATATGTAAATTTTTCGAAAATATCACACTTCCTGTACAATATCAAATCGTCCGGTAAAAGCCTCCGCACAGTGTTTGTTATTAAAAAAAAGTAAAAATAAAAATAATTGTATAAGTAGCACACACATACACACACACACACATAGAGCATATTCGCATTAGCAAGTCTGAAGCGCGGCTTCACACATCAGTCAAAGCAAAGCAGCCGCGTGTCCAGCACAGCCATCATCGACTACATCCTCCCGCAATCGCGGAGCGAGCAAGGACGAGAGGCAGCACAATCCCGGGGGTATCGCGGGAGCAGCATCGAGGAGGAGGAGTAGCAGTCGGGCTCCGAGTCAGACTGCGCCGTACTCCTCGCTGGACGGTGACTCGTCGCTCGGGGGCAGCTTCGAGCTCCGACTGGAGGAAGACCGGGACGAGCGGTAGTGATGATGGTGCTGCTGGGGGTGGTGCTGCTGCTGCTGGAGCCGGTGCGGCGTCGTGGGGGCAGGTCGACGCGGCGGCGGGGGCGGGTGGGTGCTCGACGAGTAGGACGTGTCGTCGCCCTCCTCGCTGCTCGGGGATGGCGAGGGCGCCCGGTCCTCCTGCTCCTGCAGCAGCTGACGGAACTCCTGGATCGACTCGTTCAGCGACCAGAGCTGGGACAGCAGCGACAGGTCCAGCTGACGAAGTCCGAACTGCAACATGATAATACAATACAATGCCATTTTAGCTATGCGTTTATTATTTTTTATTAAAATATGCGCAATTTTCTTAAAATTAACGAAAAGTATTTTTTTATATTATCTTGATGAAAGTCTTTATGAAAAAGATTAAATGGATATATAAGCGATATTAAGTAAGGAGGCATTGTCTTGCAGCAACGCGATACTCAACTTGAATTATACTCATTTTAACTGCGGAATTTAGATTAAATCTTGATATAAATTGTATGTAATTAGTTACGCGTTTAAAAATGTTCACCAAGTTTGTACTTATGTTAGCCTTTTTAAAAAACAATTACCACTTGCATTTGTGATTATTTGTAGCATTATTTTTAACTAATTTGGATGCTTTTACAAGATTACTTTTAAAACTCAAGTTTTTCTTCATTATATCTTCAATTTAAAAAAGAAACTCGTAAATTCAACTAATTTTATTGTACATTATCGATCAATTATAATTTTTTTTTTTTTTTTTTATAATTTTAAAAGAAAAATTAAAAATATTTGCAGTGATAAACTTATATTTACAATCGTCAACATATTGATAAGTAGTAAAGTGCATAATTTTTTTTCTTCTGATTTTTGGTTCTACGCTCTACAAAAATTATGTATGTACTCGCAAAGTAGACCGCAACTCCGGCTTTATCAGCAGATTTTATTACGTCGAAAGATTTCTTTGGCATTCCAACAAAAATTTGCAAAAAAACCAACTCTGCTGTATGTAAGTATGTACATCAGATTATCAGAAGAACTTTCTCTTGGAGCCCTTCGCAAAAGCCATGCCTCGTCATCTAATTCGCCATAGGTTGGTTCCAGATCTAGAATTCCGTCGTGCATTACAACTCTTAAGAGAGAAAGAGAGCTTGATTCGTCTGTGCCGCGAGGGAAAATTTCTTCGTTCCTCGCGTGCCTCCCTACTCCCAAGATTAATAATAACAGCAGCAGCAACAAAAGGAAACATCAGAGAGTATACTACAGGTATATAAATGTATAGGTAGCACAGAACGAAAGGGAAAAGGAATATAAGAGTGCACAAGGTGTATCCGCGGTGCTGCTGCTGCTCTCCCTGCACCTCGGAACCGTCGCGCTTTGAAATAGCTTATTACTCTCTCACTTACTCAGTCACTCTCAGTATAGGTAGGCCCGTGGGAAAGGATGTGGTGG
>JAPYZE010006438.1:0-26292 GCA_030522805.1 Leptomastidea abnormis
TATATATATATATATATATATAGGAATTTAATTCCGTGAAACTTTCTTTAAATATGTTGTTGTGTGTATATTTATATATGTATACCTACTTGCTATATAGCAATCATTATAATCAAAGCTCATTCGCTTTTATTTTATTTCATTTAATTTCCTTTTTAATCACATTTTAATTATACACATTAATGCAATATATATAAAGTTTATTTTAAAATTCATTGTCTTTAGAATATTAAAAATTGATTTTTTTTTTTAAAATCATAAATTAAATTAAAACATATAATTCATCCTTAAAACAATAATATTAAACTTTTTATTTTACATACTTTCGCTGATATACTTACTCGATTCATCCTACCATCAAGTTATTCCTTTTTTTTTCTTTATTGCAAAACTGCTGAGATCTACAAATCAAGACAGAAGCAATAAAATGAAAATCATGATTTATATATAAATATATATATAAAGGAAAGCGCGTAAAACTGCATACTACTATATTTATTGTATAGAATATATATATAAACCATATTGTGTGGGCTCTCTTTTCGCTTTCTTCACGTCAGAGAGTCTAATAATTGCTTGGATATATACCTTAAGACTTGTGCAATTGACTCATAGTTTGAAGATTTCCCCTTTTTACTTTGTTCACCTGCGTGTAGAACAAAAAAAAATAAAACAATTGTAAGAAGAAAAACATATTAAATCATTTATATAACTTATGTGTCGATTTATTATTTACACACACACATTGACTTAATATATCAATTTCTCATCCTTATTTTTAAAAATTTTTATTTTTTATTTATTAAATTGCAACCAGCAGACAAAAAGTAATTTTTTTTTCCTTTTATTTTTAACTTAATTGACTAAAACGCGTTAGGCGTAGAAAATCCGTAAGCCTCACCATCAGAGAAAACAGCTAATTTAAAGTACACATACACACACACAAACACAAACACAAACACTCTTCCGTTCATTCCCATTTTAAGATAAACACATTCACTAAATGTATATATACATAGCATCATTAAAGACGTGCACCAAAAATAAAATAAACTCCTTATCCACGTATCTTAAGCAGCAACACAAAATCAAGTCCATCAACCTTTCAATTTGCCAAACATACGTTCAAAAATTTTTTTTTTCAACCACGCACTCATCATTTTCCAAAATTAACCAAGCATAAAGCACACATATTTCTCTATACTCTGTATATAATATACAGATACCACCAAACCGCATGTTCCGTTCCGGTAAACGCGTGACTTATCATATATATGTATTAAGTTGACCGGTGTGCAACTACGAGTCCGCGATCCCTAATGGTCCGTAATATACACACATATAAAGATACTAATATACTTTATAGTTGCACACATATCAACACAAGGAAGTAAAAAAAAAAAAGCTCCGCAATCGCATCTAACTGTTTGTCCCCATCCGTATACATACATTTGGAATATCCTATGTATATATATAACGATTATATGCTAATAACATCAGCGTGACTATATGAAACTTGCTTATAAACGCAAACACACGCATATACACATGAATGCACGACTGAAAACACATTTTTTTATATAGAAATATATTACTTGTATATATATGTGGTATAGCAACCGGTCAAGAATAACGAGTCAGCTGTGAGAGAGACGCGTATATATGTATGCATTAGTGTACATACAGTATAGTAAAGTACAGTAACGGATCGCGTTCGGGCATATTATTCGTAATGAGAGCGTGAAATACACATACACACATACCTACACACGAATAAACAACCGGCACTGCATGTATACATACCGCAGGAGACTCTTTTTTTTTTTTAAAGGAAGAAAAAGATAGTAAAGAGTAAGAAAAAAAAAATAGTAAAGAGACTTTGATGGTAAATAATGTAAAAAAAAGAGTAAATAATGGGTAATGTAAGTCTGTCATTTCCGTGTGACCGATTATTATAGTACCTATATATGCTAAACTATCGAACCGATCGACGGCGATCGGCGGCGGCGACAAAACCGCGATATGATATTTATACCGGACGTAGTCGTTCTCTCAGTTTATGTGCTACAGCCGACAAATGCACACACAAAATATGTAAAAGACATATCTTAAGCTCTTTCATTATACACCATACGTACATACGTATAGAGATCGGTATATATATGCTTGAACGGTTATCAAAGAGAAACTTGATTTAATATACATACACACATAGTATAAAGTCATTGCATATATCACACACACATTTAAAAAAAAATATAAAACAAACCAATAATTGCTCTATAATACTATATATTTTTCGATAAATTGTGAATATGTATGTCAGCAGATCGTCGTTCACCAGGATGATAATGATGTTGTGGTCTTTACAAGATTAACGTTGTTGTTGTTGTATTTTTTTTTTCTTTTTTTATAACAATAAAAAAAAAAGAAAGAAAGAAAGAAGATATGGATAATAAAGAGAAAACACGTAGTAAATATAACGGCTATAGTTATTAGCCATCATAGCATGATTGACCGACGTAAAAGGACTCACACAATTTTTATTGTACGTCAGTCGTGTGCAGTAATAGCAATAATTACTGCACAACCACCACCTCCTCCAACAACAACAACAACAACAACAACAACAACAACAATTTTATTATCAACAACAAAATTATGGAAGCACCACCGTTTCGTGTATTATCATCACCAACGCCACGTTTATTATACGAGCCTTTACCACAAAAACCAACAATACCACCAAATAGTCGTGCACCAGATCCTTATAAGCTAGTACCATCAACGTTAAATAAAAATTATGCTGGTAGCAGTGGTGGTGGTATCGGTGGTACACGTAGTCATAGACATTCGAGTTTTGCAATTATTGCTGAACCAAGACCACCAAGTCCAATTGATAGTACAACTATTGGTAATTCAAGACCTGGTTCTGGTAGAGTATCACCATTTCGTGGTCGTGGTTTTAAGGGACCACCACCTGGTGCTAGATCGAGATCGGAAAGTCGTAGAGGTTTGATTATATTTTTATTTTTTTATTATTATTTAATGTTTATGTGATAAAAATTATTAATTGTATATAATTATTTATATGTTCACAGGTTCGTTATCAAATCACACAAGTCCAAAACGTAGTCAAATACCAAGACCAGCAGGTGGTGGAGCAGCTGTTAGAACTGGTAATGCTACGATTAAACAAAATGGTACAATTGGTAATAGGCCATCGCCAAAATTTGGAAGACGAGCAAGTAATGGTTACAATTCAAGCATAGCCAATCGTAATGCAAATAATAATAACAATAATAATAATAATCGTCGAACAGCACAAAGACAACCGGAATTATCACCGATACAAGGATCACCAGCAAAGCGTACAACATCGAATAAGGTTTTATCAAATCTCGTATAAAATTGTTCAATAAATGTTACATCATCGAGTTTAATTTATAAATTAAAAAAAAAAAAAAAATTATGTAGCTTTTTTTATTTTTTATAAAATTCAATATGTATAAAAAATAAAAATAAAAATTTATACGCAGGTACAACCACAAGCCAACGGTCAAATACCAAAAGCAGCAGATAGACCAAGCCGTAATCATCATCTAGTACCACCGCGTCTACAACCAGGTGGTAAAAGATTCATCACTGCCACAGGAGCATCAACACCAACACCAGCATCTCGAGGAGGAGGAGGAAAAACAACGTCAAAGGATAACAACAATAAAAATAATAATCAAGATTCTCCATCGCGTATACCACGTCGTCAGGGTGCCTTAGGTGTCAGCAACTCCGATTCAACATTAAGCTTATCACAACAAAATCATAATCATAATAATAATAATAATAATGTCACTGCCAAAAAAAGCACATCATCAACTGCCATTAATAATAATAATAATCATCAAAATGACGGAGCTGCTAGTACCCAAGGCACTCCGCAACGTGGCAACGCAACTGGTGGTGGTGGTGATGATAAGGTGAATCGTCGTGGAGTTGCTTCAATTGTATCATCGGTTATTTTTTTCTTTCTTTTTTCACTCTTATTTTAGATTCTCTTTTTTTTATTTCTATTTTTATTGTAGTAGTGATAATAATGATAATAATATGATAATAATATAATTTATTTTTTTATCAAATCGTAGATGTCGAGGGTAAACAAAAGAAAGAAGGCATCATCATCGCGCGAAAGCGTACAGGGCGACGATGATCAACAACAACAACAACCTGGGCTGGTGGATCTGCTAAAACAATCAACAACCGGAGCAACTGGTACATCGAGCGTAGTCAACACAACGACAACAACAGCAGTACAACCCTTACAAATCGACGCATCCTCAATTTTAGCCGAGGGTGAATTAGTGGCCAAACTGACCAGTCTCGAGCGTCAACAGAAGCAAGCCGAGGAACTACAACAACAACAACAACTGGCGGATGGTAACGATGGTGGATCAGAGGCAAGCGGATCAACAACGACAACGACAACAACAGGCAAGCATGAAGCAACCGGGACGGGCGCCGATATGACTGGTAGCTCGTCCGGGTTGCAAATGGGCAACCAAGTTGCCCAGGATAATAATGATACGACAAGCACAACGACGACGACGACAACGTCGACAACAAAGGTCCGTCCTCGCGGAAGTGTATTCGGCCTGATTAGAGCCAAGCAACGATTTCACGCACGGCTGGCTGCACAGGAGGAGCGCAGACAACACAGCAGGAAGCAGGACAACAGCACTGGCAACAAAAGCAACAATCCTGGTTCAAAGACGTCTGGTGGTGGGTCACACGAGTCTAAGAGAACATCCCCAAGGGAAGGTAGAACAACAACGACAAGCGACAAGGAGGATCATTCATCCCATCATCAAACACCAGCTGGTGGTGGACGTAAGAAGCTGGTAACACCTGCTGTCGTAACAACTGCGCCTGGTCCAACTGGTACGCAGGAGACACTGATTGGTGCGCAACCATTATCTACCAATGAATCCGAATCGCTTGGGAGTCTACATTCAACCGATACTGGGGTCAGTGTCAATACTGTCAAGGGTGTATCATCTGCTAAGGAGAAAACTGGATTACATGTTGTTAAGAGACCTGATGAGATTGAGACTTTGAGTGGAAATATTGTACATCTGGATAATAATGGTGATCGATTGTGAGTTTAATTTTTTTTATATATATTTTTTTGTTATAATTTTAAAATTGTATTTTTTTTTTTTTTATTAATTTTTTTTTTTATTTGATAATTATTGATAAATGATGTTTTTACTAAGGTTTACATATATTGGTAATTAAGTGTAGGTTGGTATATATACAACAGAAATTTTAGATTCTTCTTTTTTTTCTGGGTTCATCGTCCCAGAAAATTAACTGTTAGAATGTGTTCAATATATACAGGGAGATAATAAATGATCCTAGTTTCGAAATAAAAAAAAAAAATTTAAAAGCTTATTCAGGACAATCAGGTATACTTTATACCTATGTGTATAATATATCTATCAAGAACGAGTAAAAATTGGAAATTCAAAAAAGTTTAATCGGGACATACACATACAACATAACATGAGCAATACCAAAGAAAAATATTTTTTAGCACGATAATCGATTAAGTAAAAAAAAAAATAAAAAAAAAGAAAATTAGGTTCATCAAACGAAGCAAAAAAAAAAGAAAATTTCAAGCTTGATATAATAAACACAAGTTAGTATAAAGTACAAAACTGATTGACAAGCACATACATATATACCTATATAAAACAAGTAATATGTAAAGGAGCAAAGGTCCAGAGTTCCTTAACCCTATACCTCGCTATACATACACACACATATACATATACAAAATATATCTACATAATATACATGTATGTGTACGCAATCTATAAGACACTTCATAGCTGGCCGGTAGCGCCGCCTTATATCGATTTTTACCCTCACAAGAGGTCGGTCGCTTGGTCTCTCGCTCGTGTGCTCTTATATATGTATGTATATATATCCTTTTACCGAGAACGATTTGCATCACCGGCGGCGACGGTAGTGGTGGTAGTGGTAGTGGTATAGTGGAGCGTCGTCGTCTAACGTCAGTAGCTCAAAGGGTTAATAAATCCCGAGACTTGGTAAACGCCTTCGTTAATGCGAAAATGGGCTTGAGAAAGAAAGAGAGAGAGAGAGAGAGACTAATTTTAATATAGGAAGGAGTTAAGGGATGAATGTTTAAGTTTCACATAAACGATTTCTATTATGAAGGGGGTGAAAGGATGAGGATCTGATTGGATGGATATGTTGAGAGCTATTTGTTAAGATTTTAAGAGGATGTATAGATTTTTATTTATTTTTGTTATTAATTGTTATTAAAAATTTTATTGAGTTGTTAAAAAAATGATTTTATTTAAATTGAGATTGTACGGAAGACTTTAATGCTACATACATAAAATAAAAAAAAAATTTTTCTTTAAAAAATATTATATCCAAAATATAAATCTTATCGTTAAAAAAAAAAAAAAAAAAAAAAAAAGAACACTTAAATAAAAATCAAAGAACCAAAAATATAACAACCCCCCCCCCCCCACAAAAAAAAATAAAAAAAAAAAGTTCAACCTTTAATTTTCACCAATTGATTTTCACTCAAATCAATCTAATACTCATAAAATTTTCCCAAAATCACTTATGTGTAAAACCCACACACACCCACTTACCAATTATCTTCCCCTTCCCTTCCTTCAAAAAACTATTAAACAGTTCTAGCCACACGAAAATTACCCACAATTTGAACTTTCGTAAATAGAATTAATACCCTCAAGTAGTAGTAGTAGTAGTAGTAGTAGGTTCTAGTTATGTAGTGTTACCGATATATCAAGATATAGTGTGACCCCAGAGATGAATCACGCGGTTCTATACGAGGGTTTTGAGGGAGCTAAGGGAAATTAAAAACAGGTGCAAGAAAGAAAAGTCAAGATTATACAGAAAAAAGAAAGAGATAGAAACTATAATGATGCACACGCATATATATTTATATATTTATCTATATCTACTATGTGCAGTGATGCAGAAGAATATAAGGGAGGGTAGATTTTATATGCACCGTCGTCGTCGTCGTCGTTCTCGCGTGCGGCCAAGGTTAACCAACGCGTAACGTTACATTTCTCTATATTGCTCTCTTTTTTTTTTATGTGTGTATGTTTTACCTTATACTTTTTTCTTAAACCCCTAACCACTTCGTAAACTGTAATAATCATCTTGTTTTTACTACTAGAATTTTTGTTTTTTTAGAAAAGAATTTATGAGTAGTTGAGTTTCTTTCGGATGTTGTTAAATAACAACTTTTTTTTTTTGTTTTTTAAGGAGTTGGAAGAAAAACAATCGATTTTTTTTTGTGTAAATTCTAAATGTTTGGAGGAAAGAATGAGAAAGTTTAAAACGTCAACTTCAATATTTATAGTTAGGTATAACATAATGTTCAATAAATGCAAATTATTAGATGTATTTGCATAGCTGCAGTAATCGAAACTTGTTGTAATCGATATTTAAACCTTTTTGATGACTTTTTTTTGTCGGATTCAATTTTGACGAATTGAATTTTAGTGGTTTATATATATATTAGGAAGAGGAAAAGTACTGAGATATTTTTTGCTTACGTAGGTAGGCTACTTTAATGTCGCATCGTTTTTATTATAATACTTTCTTTTTTATTTTTATAGCTAGTTTAATGTTTTTTAAGATTAGCTAAGAATTACGAGGGAAAGTCTTTGAAATATAGGTTTTAATTAAAATTTATAATATCGTCATCTTAATAAGTTAATGATAATATTATGTCAACATAAAGTAGCAATTTAAATTTGTAATGCTTATAATAATATTATATATAGGCTTATAATAAATAATTATCTCATTAATTAATGTCAATTTTTTTATCCACTTTTTATTTTTATTTTTTTTATATATATATATGTACTTAAAAAATTTATTATTTTTAAAAGATTAGCAAAATATCTTAGTTTATAAATTTTAACGACAACTTGCGCAACCTGCTTATACCTATATATAAACAACACACGCAAAAAAAAAAAAGTTGAGAATAATAAATCGTAAATGCATCATATCCTTATAAACGTTATTACACACGATACATAATTATACCACATTTCTATCTTCTCTTTTAATCATAATAAATGTTGAAAAAAAAATTTTTCGTTATATATGTATAAACACAAATACACAAAAAAATTGACCTACATTAAAACGGTTAAATACCACACAAACAACAACAAACACGAGTATTTTGTAAACTACTTTAAATATCTTATAAGATAATTTCTTCGCACGCATTCAATTCTCTACATATACTCGTTAACATACATATTCTGCAACACACGATATTATATTCATAAACAAGACAAACGAGCTTTAAAATAATTACAAAATTGCAAAAAGAAAACGAAACTAAACCAGTAATTAAGATATAATCCGATATATATACACGAATATATTCAATCATCCTTATTATTTTTTTATCATGTCTGACCATGTCCGACTATTACTACTGACAAGATACAAAAAAAAATCAGAACTCGCGCTCACAATACAGTAATACACCTAATATATAATAAAAGAAAATTAAAAAAAAAAAACAAAAATTATCGCACAATTACACTAAAAAAAACTATTCCTATAATGACAAGGTCAACATATACCCAACCCACGTAATAATATAACCCAGGCCAAAGAGGCAACCAGAAATTTCGCCAAGGCCTCGAAGAGCTTCCCTCTTCTATACCTTACTACATCCCCCTACTCCTTATACTATATATATACAAGATTCGGCCTGGAAAAACGGTCAAGCATCATATATGTATATATATAATAGAAAAGCAAAAAAAAAGGAGGTCCGAGATTTATCGATCTTTCTTAGTTATATAGCTTATACTGGACTAAAGGCACAGTTATAAAATCCAATAGGATAAAGTGAGATAGAAAGAGAGGGATTTGAAAACGTGACGACGTAAAGGAAAAGAGAAAGAGAGAGAGAGAGAGTCCGGCCAAGGTGGTGTTCGCGTGACCAAACTAGTACCAAAGCACGCGACGGTCCCTTCTTGATATATATCGTTTATATGTGTGTATGTATGTATGAGTAAAGTCAAGTGGTGTGGTATATATAAGTTTTGGTACCAAACCCCCTACTCGCAGGTTTCTCGACCAATTGGATTTAAGATCGCTCCGCAATCTTTCGTTTATAAGGGGCTAGTATATAGGTACTGGTCACTATACGTGCTTCTATCAAGTATGTTTATGTGTATATGTGTGTATGTGTGTTTGTATGAGAGAGGGTAAAGTGTTAAAAAGTCTTAGACCGACCAGTATACTATCTACCCTCTATTGCTTAAGTACGAGAGTATATATAGGAGAGTATCTCTTTGGATTATTAGTTCTACTTTTACCTTTTTTTTTTCTTTTCTCTTATTCTGGTGGCGGTTTATTCGCTTTTGATTGTTTGATATCAAAAATATTCAATCTGTTTCTTCTTGTTTTGTTGTCTTGATTTGATAAACGTGTGTTCTAATTAAGAAATTGTATATCTCAAGTTTGTTTTATCTGTGTATTATTTTTTTTTTTGCAACCGATTGTCATCATTTTATCGGCGTATATAGGATTTATGTAACGATCGACTTATTGGTAAGCAATTATGCAATTTCTATAATAGTTAAGTGAATAAAAAAATCGGTTAGTTAAATTTCAATCGACATTTATTAAAAAAAATCGATTTAAGATACTGTAAGTGTAAGAATATATAGGTCAATAGGTCATATATCCTATATCATTATAGGATATAATATTTGGTAGCAATTTTGTGATATATATTTCACAGGTCACCAGGTGGTAAATCATCAAAAAGTCCAAGACCTGGTAACAAAGGTGGTCCATCACGTAAACGTCCTGTAAATGCATCACAAAGGTGGAGAAAATTAAGGTGGTTAAGGTTTGGTCAAAAGAAAAAAAAGCCCTTAACCGGTGGTACCGCATCAAAAGAAACATCATCATCATCAGGCTGTTGGTCAAAAATGCGTTGTTTAGCTTGTAAACGCGAGCCAAAAGGTAAACCATGGCCTGGTAAACCAGGTAAAAGAGGTCAAACCGGTTCAACATTACATTTAACATTGGAAGGACAAGATAATGGCAGTAATAATAAAAATAGTAATCAACAAGCAAGAATAACCGGTAGCAGATGGGCGCGTATCAAGGAAGCTTGCAGATGCGCTAGTCTGCGCGCGCGCGCTCGTTGTCGGATACCTGGTGTCACTGGTGCTGGTTCGCGTGCAAGACGTGCACAAGCAGCACAAGTCGCACCAGCTGGTTCTAGTGATAATAATAATACCACTGCAGGTACCAATCAAACGGTACGCGGTTGCTGTCCTGGTGGCGCGGACCGTCGGCTTGGTACATTATGTCGTGGTTTATTTTCACGATGCGCACCAAGTAAGCTATCGAGCTGTTGCAGCTTCAGCTGTTGCAGCTGTAGCTGTTGCAGTTTACCGAAATGCTGTAGACGTGGTAGCGAACATCCGGGTAACTTGCGCGCTAAACAAAGTGTGGGTAGTGTTGCGCCACCGCCTGTGTCTGAGGTATTGTGTATTAATTAATTATAAATAAAAATAATAATAATTTTTTTTATTGGGTAGCGATATTCAATTTTTGTGGGTGGATGGATTTTTTGTTGGTTTTGCAGGAGAACAGACCGAAATTACCGGATGTTCTGATTGAGCACAATTCGGTGATGCGTGGAGCTATACCCTGTTTACCTGTACCTATTGCCTGGTTATGCCTTATTTGTAATGTTTTGGCTCCTGGTACCGGTGAGTATTTATTACTACCTTAACTTATAAATTTTTGTTTTTTTTTTCAATACTACTAAATATTTTGTTAATAATTAAAACACACAGGCACAACACTAAGCGGTCTATTCAACATGTGCTGCGGTCAACCGCGATTCTCAGCAACCGCAAGTCCTAAAGCAAGATTCGGTGCCTTCGTAGTTAACATCGTTGTTGGGGTCAGCCAATTATTTACCGTACTATTTTGCCTCGTCGGTTGGGGTTGGAGTATCTGGTGGGGTTGTACTATGCTACGTGTGGCACGTAAGTTTAACCTTTTATCTCTTCTTTATTTTATCAAGATTGCGATTTGACCTAGTTTATAATTATATATAGTGATATATAACTTTGTCGTAATTTTTTCTTTTTTTTTTTTGTTTTTGTTTAAAATAGGTAAGTATAAGAGGTTCAAGGAGACCGAAGCTGCTGCAAATGATCCTGAAGCTGCTAAAGGACCTGGTGATATAACAATACCAGCACCAGGTGCAAGTCAAGCTTTACGTGGCGGTGGTACACCTGCTGGAAATAAATGAATGACTTTTTTTTTTTTTTTAGCGAATAGTTATAGATAATTAGTTAGTATAATAATGCGGGCCAAGGGAATAATTCATTTTAGATTTTTAGAAAAACAAAAAAAGAAAAAAAATTGATAAAAATCACTATCCTTATACTTCCTTCCTTCTTCCCTATTGGCACAATCATTTTCACTTTAAATAAGCATCGTATGCACATAATACCTATATAAGGCGATAAGAGACGTTTATATTTTTTCATATCTCGTCATTTTTACATCCCTATCCTTCTTCCTATTTCCATATTACATTAATTATTTATACAACAAAAGGATGTGTTTAAGCTATAAAAATTTCAAGGTCTAAAATAAAATCGAATGAGAGGATGACAAAAATATTTGAGAAAAAAAATAATGAGAGTTGAAGCGTGATTTAATTTTTTAAGATATAACAAAAAAATAAATAAAATAATGGTAAGGGGGTGTGATTATATGTAAGGAATTTTTTTATTAAAAAAAAGATTTTTTGTGTAAAGAGTCTTTTGAAAGGAAAAAGAAAAAATGTGTAAAAGAAGAAAAAAAAAACAAACAGGACATATGTTATATGTGAAATAGATGACACATGATTTTTGTATATTCCAACAAGTATAAATATATATTATAGTCTTTTTTTAAAAAAAAGAACAAAAAAAAAAACAAAGCAACAATGAAGTTATATAATAAAAACTAGAAAAATATATAAAATTATTTTTTCAACTATAAACAGTAAATATGTATACATAAAAAAAAAATATATATTTGTTAGTCTTGCCAACAAAGACTGAAAAAAAAGGGTATATATAGGATTTTGCGAATTGATATATAATTGCTGTAAATTATACCTCAAGGATATTGTATTAACCAATGTTTTTTATATTGGAGGGTGGCCAAAAGGGTTTTTATTCCATATTTCATTTAATTTTATTATTCATTTCAATTTTTTTTTTTTTTTATTTTTAGATAATTAGTTTTGCGGATGAGTTATGATTATATCAGTTTAACATGTATTATCAAACACAGATTACTATTTAAAAAAAAAAAAAATAAATAATTGGGGGAGTAATTTGTTTGGAATAATGAATGTGTATGTATAAGTTATACGGACGACGGTTAACATCGAAGTTGTATAGAAAAAATTCATTTTCGCTTTCAGTGAAAGCATGTTCTCGAAAATAATAATTAAGAAAAAAAAAAATAATACCAAAAAAAAGTTTGTATCAGGCGACAGGTATAAAATTCATAATTGCTCTAGCGTAAAAAAATAAAATCAAATTTTTTTCATCGATCGTTATGGAAACATTACAAAAAAATTTAAAAAAAAAAATTGCGCATATCTATATATTTCGTATGTTAAACACTTATTAGGCGTAAACTAACAATTGCTTACGCATTACCGCATGTATATAACTGCGAAAAAATTATAATAACACATTATTATAAAAAAAAAAATATCATTGTTTGCTCTTTATTTATATTATCCAAAAAAAAAACTATATATAATTATAATACTCTCCTTTATTTTTCCTGGAAAGTATAATATAATATATAATACTTGGGGTCATACAATATTAGTTTCAGCTCAAATCACACGCAAATCTCTAATCACTCATATTATATATATACCTTTTATACGTTATATAGTTTGGTGTGAGTAATTATATAAGAAAATAAGCTTCGAGAAATATTCAAATTTATTGGCATTAATTTAGATAGTTATTATATATACTTTTATTTAAGAATATTGAATTTCTTTTCATTTATACTTATTTTACATCTTATGTTCGATCTAACATTCTTATATATATTAACATTTACTATCAATCAATATTTTAATAATTCATTTTTTATTATGTACAAATATACATATTTTTATACAACGTGAATAATTTTTTTTTTTCATTTTATTTTACATAGTATATAAGTTGAGGAATTTTGATAACATTGGAAAAACCAGTTTATTATTATTATTAATTTTTTTTTTAATTTTATCAGATCTTTAAATCAAGGGTAATCAGAGATTCGAAGCGTCTGGGGTTGAAAAAAAAAAAAGTTTTATCTACTTTCTTAGGTCGATCTGAAATTCGACCTTATACTTAAGTACTTACCTGACTATACATACAGTTGTACTAATTTACTTTAATTTCATCAAGTCTTCCGCCTTTCTTTTCACCTTTTTCTAATTTTATTATCGTACATGAAATTAGAATGTCAGTTTAAAAATGTAATTATTATTTGTAACTATAAATCATTGTAAAATAGCTCACACATATAAAGTAATACTTGTTAAAATTTTTTTATAAAAATATTTTTTCAAAATGTCAATTAAATATAAAAAAAAAAAATAGTAGAAGAAACATTTTTATCGCGTATGCATATTTATGTATAAAGCAGTAAAAAAAAGATTTATGCACTTTTTTACAATCCACTATAGGCATTTTACACAAGCTAAAAAAACGATATACTGACTGTTGTTATATATGTTGCAT
This sequence comes from Leptomastidea abnormis, assembly GCA_030522805.1. Lineage (NCBI taxonomy): Eukaryota > Metazoa > Arthropoda > Insecta > Hymenoptera > Encyrtidae > Leptomastidea > Leptomastidea abnormis. Next base: position 13,893 of record JAPYZE010006438.1, read on the forward strand.
AAATAAAGTATAAAAATATTCTTTTAAATTGTCGTTCGATAAATTTGCACCAATCGTCAAAAATATCAAAAAACTTGTAAAATTTTCCATACTAAATTCAAGTTTGTTATTTAAAATAATTTTAAATTAAAAATATGCCAAACATAATATAGAAAATAAATATTATCTATTTTTCTTTTTAGTTTAATAAAAATAAAAATTTTGCTTAAGCTGAAAAGCATTAGCGATTTAATAATAAACTACAGATTATCACAAATCTGTTCTTTGTTTTTTTCTAAAAAAAATAATTAAGCTAACGAAACTTATAATTTTAAAATATCTGCAGCTAAAATTCTTTGCATACGTGATAAAAGAATATGAAAATTGCAAAATATATGTATATATGCAAATTAAGATAAAAAGTCTGAAATAATTATCTATATAGTTCCCTGTATCGCTTGTTTTGGCTGCTAATAATAAAAGATAAAAAGTCTGAAATAATTATCTATATAGTTCCCTGTATCGCTTGTTTTGGCTGCTAATAATAAAAATTTATAAAAGCTCTTAGCCGAAATTAGTATAAAAAAAAAACTTAAAGTGGTCTAATCTGGATAACTTGGTTGTTGTGTCAGTAACACAAAGTAAAAAGCTTACCCTTATCAAAAATTATAATTTCAATTATTTTTTTTTTTTTTGTAAAAAATAAAGTAAGCTTTTATCTTTGTGTTGTATTGGAGCGAGGTATTTGGTATATTTGGTATATATATATTTTTTTGATGCTCTTTGTGTTGTATTGGAGCGAGGTATTTGGTATATTTGGTATATATATATTTTTTTGATGCATATATTAAATGGTATGTGGGTGTCAATGAATTGAGTCGTTGACGTTTAATATATATTCGAGTAGTATATAATGTTTTAATGATGTGACTTCATAATATATATATATGTCATTATGCACAAGTAGATAATTTTGTAATATATAATAAATTGTGTTACAGGTGTGTAATGTGAATAATTGTATTCATAATAATAATAGTAATAATAATAAATTCTAGGAATAACCATTACAGTTACGAGAAACTTAAAAAATAAATTTCTAATGAATAAGAGATACTACAAATCTAAGATTGATAATTAGGCGACTATACAGCAGTGTAGTCTAGCTCTCATATTTTTTTTTAATTAATATTTTACTCATTTTCTTTCGATTTCTTGTAATATAAAGTGGCTGTCTTTTTGTTTGTTTGTTGTTGTTTCTTTTTTTTTTTGCTTTAGTTGTTTTAATCTCGTTTCATTTTCTATTTTCTCTTAATGAAAAAATTATACATTTATTATATATATCTGGATGACATATGATGTGTTTGTGTTGGTTTACAAGTTTTGATTAATTTGTTTGTGTTAATTCCGCTGTTGTTGTAATTCGCGGCTGTAATAAATATAATTTAACAAAAATAAGAAAATAATAACGAGAGCAAAATATATATAGAAATAGGAGCAATAACTGAAATATATAAATGTGTGTCGAGGCATTTTTCCTGAAATTAAATTTATAAAAAAAAAAAATTAAAAATTAATAGTTTGATGATGAAAATATATAAAGAAACGATTACACGGCCTTTTTTTTACATGCGCAAATATATGTATGCAACACAATGAGACGGTGTATGTATGTATCAATAGTATATTATAGGGTTGAACGAGTAGGTATATATTATATATATAATTATATATGTTATGGATTATTGGAGTGTTTTTAGTGTCGAGTGTGTGTTTTTTTTTTGTTTTGTTTGTTGTATTTATTGTTGGGTGTGGTATATTTTGTTGTGCTGTTGTGTTCAGTGTGACGGTTTTTTTAATGCGAGCTTTCCTAGACCTTTTCTATGTTCATTTTTTTTTTGTTTTTTTTTTATCTGTTTATGTATTTTTTTTTTCCTTTTTTTTTGATTTTGTTTTGTTTTCTTAATATAGTTTTTTTTTGTATATAAGTATTACATAGTACGTGGTACATGTATAAGGTGCGAGTTTTTTTTTTATTTTATTTTCGTCTACGCGACAGCTGTGTCTTGTGTGTTCTGCAGTATTTTTTTTTTTTTATTTTTTCATTCCCTTTCTGTTATGATATCAATTGCTTTTTTTGTTTTATCTGTCGTTTTCTTTTTTTTTTTAAATGTATTTTATAATCAAATGTTGTATCATCGTGAGAAAAAATACAGTCCTTCTCTTCGTAGAAACATACAGAAACTTGCTAAAAAATATATTATCGATATGCGTGTGACAAAGAACAGACTTAATATATGTATATTTATATATATTTATATATAGCAACAAGCTAGCGTTTTACTAAATTGCCAAAATTAATGTTTTTTTTATTTTAAAAATTGTGTATCGGTTTTGTTTTTTTTTTATCTAAAAAAATTTCGCGTCAATTCGCTTATTTATAATATATGTGTACACGAAAGTTTTTCAGTTCAAGTGAGAGATGTGCGAGATGTGTTTTTTTTTTATATATGCGTACACTTACCGATGATCATATGGCTCCCAAAAGAAGCTTATGATACTACTGTTTTTTTTTTATCTTATATATTTCAATGTTTAACATAAAAGTCTTGTTCATGTTAAATATATGGGAAGTCAAACCAAAAAAAAAAAAGAGAATTAATAATAAAAGCATGTTTAAATATGTTTCTACTAGCCTAGTTTTAAATAAACGAAAAAATATATATCATTGCAATTGCATATATATAATTAAGTGAAATTCGGAGGGTATCAATTCAGAAACCAATTGAATGTTTGTATAATTCGTACTTTAGTTTCTCTATATCGTTTTTTTTTTTTTCATATAGATATACATCAGAAATTTTTTTTTGTATTACCGTTATTATTATTTTTTATATTTGTTGGCGGATTCATTGTAGAGAGAAGCAGAGAGAAAAATACGCGATTATCATATTTATTGGAAAATGTAGGGTAAAACGAGCGTAACAAAATGATGTTTTTTTTTTGTTATATATAAAAATCACAAAATTTTTGTTTTTTTTTGTGTAATTATTGATATAATGAGTATAACATGAAAAATAGTTAAAAACTATATATAATATACTACACGACATTTAAAATACTGTTCATCATCATCATAAAAAATTTGCAAATGTATCTTACAAACTTATATATTCTCCGAATATTAAATATATATATAACTTTCTCTACTGCTTCTCTCAAATTTTTGAATCATTTGCTGCTTATTTTTTTTGCTTTTATTTTAAGAGACTGTTGAATACTTGTTGAAATTTTTTTTTTTAACGGTTTAATTGATTATTTTTTTTCACTTCATTATCAGAACGGTGGTACATCATTTATTTTTTTTTTTTTTTTGGTAGGGTGCGCAGGGCTGCTAGGCACAGATAATTGACTCGCAATAATTCAAACAACATTACAGCGTACGACATACATTATTTTTTTTATACAGATATTACAATTCTTCTGTATTGTATTTTTTTTTTATTTATTTTTTTATTTATTTTTATATACTTTTTGTGGTTTGCTCGTGTTCCATCGAAACCCGTCTCATTTTCTATATTAAATAACTCTAATATGCGAAGAAGAGCTTTGCCGTTTGCTCTTTCTTTTTATTACACTCTCACTCATACTCTCTTCTCTCTTTCTCGCTCTTTTTTTCTCTCTCACTCTCACTACTCCGTATTACTCAATCATCATATCCTTACTATTATTTTTGTTTTTCCTATTATCTCAATTTTTTTTAAAACGAGCGAAAAAAAAAATTTCTTCGCATCTGTAAACGTACGATGAGTTATTTTTTTTTTTCATTATCTTGTTTGTAGTTGTTTGCTGTTTATATTTTTTGTTGTCTAGAGATAAAACTACCTTAAAATACATTTACATACTTTTATTTTTTTTTTTTAATAATAATAATAATAATAAATATGCTCGCGCAGTGTCATGTCACAAAATCCGTTGAAACTCGTGCCATTTGCACTTGCACATCTAATTTTCGATGACGAGAACTTTCACATATATATAATTATTTTATTTATTTATATTTTTTTGCTATTATAGTAGCTGTCTCGCGAATAACCGTGTAATTGATTCTCGTTTGCGTTAAAATTATTTTTTTCTAATTACTTTTTATTTTTTTTTACTTTTTAAACTTTGGTCAAAATTATCTAGAAAAATCGTATTATCGAAGCGAAAAATTTGTTTTTTTATTTTACTCCCCCCCCCCTTCCCACTTGAGACACACAAAAATATATAATATATGGGATTTTATATATTGATTTTCGGGCAATGCAGTGAAAAAAAGTGTTCGCGCTCGCAATATTGGGGCTTGATTCGGATTTTTATTTTTATTTTTATTATTTTTTATTACAAACTTGTACGGCTTGATTCGATGCTTTAACTGTGTCTGACGTTCGAGTGCAAAGGCAAATATCGAACTCTAAATGCGGATGATGGTCGAGACTCAACGCGCGCCACTTGGTGATATATATTATATATCTTGATAATTTCGCATACTTTGTTTATTTGTTATTTTTTTTTGCGTTTTTCTCATTAATTGTATTTTTTTCTTTCTCTCTCTCTCTCTCTCTCTCTCTCTCTCTCTCTCTCTCTCTCTCTTTCTCTCTCTCTCTTTTTTTTTTTTTTTTTTCCGTCATTCATTGTATACAGTCAACAAATCTTATCGTACCTAGTTTGTTTTGTTATTTTTTTTTCCTTTTTTTTCTCAATTATTATTTATAATTATTATTTATTTTTTTTTTTACGCAGCAATGGGAAGACAGAGCTTAGAGACCCTTTTACGGCTCAGATGTATAATAACACACACAAAAGGATAATTATGAGGGATATTTCAATTTTATTCTGTATCCTTACTTGTTGAGACTAAGCTTTTTAAATTTTAGAAAAAAAAAATAAACAAAGAGCGATAAAATGATGAAAAAGAAGGAAATAAATTCAAATTTGTCAATAATAAAATATTTGTTTCATCGTAAATACTGACGATTTTGGAAAATAATATATTAGCGTTAAAACAAGTGAACATACAAAACAAGTTTGGGAAAAGAAACAAATAATAAGCTCGTGGAAAAAATACGTTTTGAGAAATATATCTACGTTTTTTATACGGGCTTAAATTTATTACAACTAGATTTACATGAAAGCTGAATTTAATTTAGCAAGTGAATAGCACGATATATTTAAATTCCCTCTGAATAAGTTTTTTTTTTTGTCTATTACATTTTTAAATGACTACATTCATAGATATATATGTTTTTTTTTTTTTTTAAATATATATTTAGTAAATGAGGCGTATTTTTTCCACGAGAAGGAAAAATAGTTTTAGCTAAAGATTGAGATAGACAAAGATATGACTTTGTATATATACCTATAGAGGGGGGATTGGGAAATTTGCTACTGAATAACAAGTACGGAGAGGGAATAGAGATATCTCTACATAATTTTTTTTCAATTTCCTTTTAAAAGGTATATCTATCTATGTATATATATAATTTTTTTTTATATATATAATAATATATATGTCTATCATGTATAATATAATATATATATATAATAATCACACGGGCTTTTTTTTTCTTTTTTGTAAACGAGGAAATGTAACGCTAAAGACATTGATATGACACACACACACACAGTTTGTGTTTGTTGTTGGGTGGCTACTTTCTGATATGTGGGAATAGGTAAAAGTGTCACCTATAATACTTGGGAACTAGTTTATACACTACAACTGCGATTTTGCTTGTTCTGTAACGTTGTTTTTTTTTTCTTATTTTTTTCTTGTTTTATTCTTTTTTATTTGCCCAACTATGCTCATGGCGCAGACGTTTCATTTTTCCGACGCTCATCATCATCATCATTTTCTCTTTTATATTTCATTTTCATGTTTTCTCATCGTTTGATTAGTACTTCATTTTTTTTTTTAACACTTAATTAACTAAAAAATAGTTTCGCGATTGGAATGATTTTCATTTTTATTATTTATTTTTTTTATACTCTTATGATTTTTTTTGTCGACGGTTAGCTGCAAGTTCAGAATTCGTAAGCGTGAGTGCGACCGATGTGCGTCGCCGATGTAAAACGAAACTAGAAAAATATAAATACAATATTTTTTTTTTTTGATAAAAAATCTCACGCTCTTACACACGAGTTCCTTACTCCTATCGCTCTATCTTTCTCACTCTTATGATTATATTTTTTTAAAAATTATTTTATTATTTTTTATCAAGCGCGCAGTCGGTGGCACACACGCAACGAAAAAACTCACAGCACCGAGCGCAAAATGACGATTTGGTTGATGTTTGTTAAATGGCATGTTTTTCGTGGACGTCACAAAAAAAGCAAAATATCGCCCCGGCAGTTTTTTCACCCCTCCCTTCCCTTTTTTATTATTTTTGTTTACTAAATTCGATTGCGATCCTAAGTAAAATCAAGTGCAATTCAATTCTACCGAAGTCAGTTTTTTTTTTAATAATTGGTTAATTCGCTAAAAATGTAACGATATGCAATAGCATTTTTTGTTTTTCTTAAATTTTTTATTATTTTTTTTTATATATATATATATGCCGAGCTAATCATCTAATTTTCTCTCTTTGGGAGAGAGAGACGCACGAATGTTCACAAAAAACTACATAACGCCATAAACTGCAATATCAAAATTTTATTTATCATCAGAAGAAACTCAGCACACGCGTGTACCTTTTTTCTCCCAGCTTAAATATATATATTTATATATACGACAATCGACTTTTTCAAAATCGTCGTCCACAAAATATAATTATAGTATTAATTAATAATAATAATAACAAGAATAGTAATAATTAATAATAATAATAATAATAATTCTTAAATACATTCCCTTAATTAATCAAACGTTCTCTCAAGCGTTTTGCAAATATATACATATATAGAATGGGAGATATGTTTTTTTATAAGATTTCTTGTCTGATGTTTTATGAATCAAAAAAAAGAAATTTTTTTTTGAAAATATTGCAATTGATTCATATATTAATTTTTTTATTTTTCACTAACAACAACCTCGAGTTTGATGTACACGCGAGTATGGTGGTTCGAGCTCGAATACTACTTTTTGTTTATCATATTCTTTTACTTCAAGTTTTTTTCTTATGATTTTTTTTCAATTTTTTTTTTTTTTTTTTTAATAAACGCAGCTTGGTCTTCCCTTTTCACGATATACTATGCTATGCGCTAATCCGGAATACTGCATTGTTTAATAATGTTTCTATCAACTATAATCTTATACGACTTCACATTGTATATTTCATAATTGTTTTTTTTTTTTTTTTTTTTTTTGTACGCGACGTATAGTTGATGCATCAGAAAAGTATCTTGTTACTTCTCTCTCTCAAGTTATCTTTATTTTTTTTTTCAATATTACTTGTTAACATTTAATTAGTCATTCGCTTCAATAAATGACAAGATATGTAAATTTTCAAATCCTTTAAAAAATTATAGAACAATCTGGTTTTTTTTTATCATTATTATTATTTTTTTTTTGTTTGTTTATATATAATTAGCGCTAAACATCAAGAGGAATCGAAATTATTGCGCTTAATCGTAATATAAAGCTATACAAAGATATTTCAAGTTTTTTTTTTATTTTGACGCGTCTTTTGATGCACGGCAAATTGAAACTGTTCGTTCGTTTTTTTAATAAACTTATATAGACTTTTAGCTCTTTGTCGCTTCATAAAAATGTTCATTTAGAAAATAGATTTTTTAGCTAATAGTTAATTCTCACAAACTTACAAAGAGAGAAAAAAAAATATATGAGAGATGAATAAACCAAATTACCAGAATAAAAAAGGAGGGAAAAAAATAATCACGAGGGGAGTGTTGCTATTACGATATTGTGAGCAAATAACAATTCTAAGCTAGGAGCTGAGTCAAGGATTAATCAAGCTGAAATTTTCGCAATTACGAGCGCGCGTATATATAGTCTATAATATAATGCGTACGAGTGTTCGTTGTCAAGTGCTATTTTTTTTTTTTCATCTAACACACCTGCGTACACATGAAAAAAGCAAACGAATGTTTAAAAAAAAAAAAAACATACTTATACACACACACACACGTACACACACGTGTAATTGCAGGAGTTATTTGATGCGCGAGAGAGTACCTACTTGTCATGGTTGAGCAGTCAAACTGAACGAAAAGGTTTTTTTTTTTAATTGGTTTGATTTATGTGTTTGTGCTTAAGTTTATACTTGATTAACGTAGTAAACCAGTTTTTTTAAGAATAAGATATGATGTCAGTTTAAAAATATTTTTGATACTACAGTTAATGATTAAAAATTGTTTACTATAAATTATTCCCTAACTACATTAAGAAAGCTTTTTTAAAAAAGCTTAGGCTTTTATTAACGTAATGTTTGTGTAAAGTTTGATACTCATGACCAGTGACATGCTTTTTGACTAAGATATAGTTGACTGCGCGAGTGCACATACACACACACATACAATTATTAGCAAGAGCTGTATAATTTGTTACGCGAGAGTGAAGATCGTCATGTGTGAGCAGTCGAACTTAACGGAAAGTCTTTTTGAAATTGGTTCAATTTTTTTGTGAATTTGTGCAAAAGTTCCATGCAAAATAACATTCATTTATTTGTTTGTTATAGCATTTAAAAAATAAGGAACTTTGCGATTATTACTTTAATTTTAATTACAATTTGAATAGTCATAATTGATAAAATAAAATAACAGTCAAATATTATAAATTTAAATAAGAATATCTAGTTTTAAAGGTACTCATCCTCAATTTTTAATTTAACGATAAATTTGTGACATATATTATTCAATTAATCTTAAAAATTCATTAAATTTACTGGAATCCAAAATAATATAATATCTCTACGAATGAAAATTTGCTTAAAAACAGCAACCCCTCCCCTCCCCCATTTCTCCCATCCTCGTTGTCATGTATAGATGCATTTTATACATATGCGTGATTGTATATGAGTGAAAAAGCTGCGGCGCCATCGACTTTGGCGTTGGTCCGGGCATCGAGCGCGCGCAAAAAAAAAAAACATTCATTCTGTGCCTAGCGCTCGACCGTTTAACAACGCGCTTATGAGTGTTTCTAATAAAGCTATTTAATATGTGTGTATGTAGATATAATAAATGATAATAATAATAATCCAAGTAGCCGCGTTTAGCTTATTATCCTAAGATATCACACTCGTAATCACGCATACTACGAACTTTGCCACGCGCGCTCACGCACACACAGCTACGAAAATTTATACTTAACTGCGACATAATTTTAGGTCTAATACCTTAAAAGCTAAATTCACGACGCATATATTTCCTTGCACGCGCGCGATACGCATAAGAAATTTTCAACGAGTGAGAAAACTACGTGAACAGATTATAATTTCGCGACTGTACTTTTTACTAAGTACATCTTAAAACCTCGCAAAGACGCAATCGTAAAGCCTACAATAATAGTAATAATAATTATAATAATATTTATTATAAGTCACAATAAATCACACAGTAAATTAATTAATTAATATATTAATTATCATTAGATGATAATAACAAGAAATTGAGAATGTGTGACGTCGAGAAAATAATGAAAGGAAATATAAGAAAGAAAAAAAAAAAGAACAAGTCGCGATGGACACACGACGCAGGAACATATATATAATAACGACAAAAATTAAAAATTAATAATAACGATGCGTAAATGAACAAAGACAGAAATGTTTCGCGCACGATTTAGTGCCTTTTTTTATTTATTATTTAGCTTCTCGTCTACTTTATTTCATATACTTTTATAATACATATATATGTGTAGGTATGTATTTATACGTATACACATACATAATAATTATTTATGTATATGTATATGTATAAAATATACCTTAACTCCTCGGCTTACCTCCTAAATAATTGAAGTTTATATACTTATAGTGCTCAGTGCACGCTTAGCCCCTCAACTCAGCTCCCGACTTCTAGCGTTCTCGCGCGCCTTACTCGCTAATACAATTATTAGCAATGTATGTACTATTTACCAGCGAGTCCTAAATCTCCCATTTAATTATTTTTTTTGTTTCTTTATTTTCTGTACAGGGCGCACGATTCTTACAACTCTATAATCGTATTGTAACAAATATTGCCTCAAATATCAATTTGCTAAAATCTCATTGTCAACTAATCGCGTCCTCGCTCAATCACATTCTCTGTATACGTACAATTTCGTGTTTTTTTTCTCTCTCTCGCGGACTGCTTGCTCTCGCGCGCTCTAAGCACCACATATCATCTTTTTTAATCAATCAATTTATCCTTTTTGTAATATTCTTGCGCTTTAGCATGATTTGTTTTTCAATTATTAATTTTTTGTTTGTTATATATTGTTTGTTTTTTTTTTATTTTATCGTCACAACCCTCGAAGCAATCAACTTAACGATTACGTTATGGCCAAGTCAAATCTATAATACGTTTTAGTTAAGTTTTTGTTTATATTTGGTTCGCATGATTTTTTTTTTGAAAAATGTGGAGATATGCGAGATCTAAAACTGCTCTCGTAAAACGCTTTGTCATAATTATTTTTTTTTATAAAAACATCGCCCGGGCCTTGAAAATATAGCCGAGGAACTTTTTTTTTTTTTATTTTTGACTAATGAAGAGCATGGGTATTGAGACTCGATTCACCAAATTGTGATATCGGTATTATATTAGCGCAGCGTGTATACGCACACGCGTTTGCGGACATATGATAAATATATCCTAAAGTTCGTGCTCTGATGCAGATCACTCGCGCGCGCGTACGTATGCACAATAAGAGACAAGTAGACGATGGCTAAAAGCTACGCAATATTATAATAACATATTCATTGAATATCACATATAATTACATATAAATATATGTAAATAAACATATATTTATACGTATATGTGGGTCTTTAATCATCGTCGCAATCTGAACACTAACAGCAACTCGTCTGTCGGTCGTTATAATGGAAGTCGTTGGTGGTGAGAGATTTTTAATGTTGACGGTGATAAAAACACACACACACACGCGGTTGTGGTTGCAGCGGTAGTCGCAAGTCGTAAAAGTCCGTCTCACACTCAATTTTTTTTTTCTTATATTCTCTCTTTTTCTTACTCTCTCTCTCCCATGACATTGATATTCCGTCATTATCATTGTCAGATGGAGGAGGAGGAGGATGGATAATCGTTTAATTGTCTCATCGGTCGTCTTAATTATTTATGTATTTATATAGAGATAGATATCGGCCTGTGTATATGGATCCTATCCGTGCCTCGACATAATCTAATTCGACAATCAGTAGGGCCAGAATGCGGGCAGAGGCGGGGGCGGAGGCGGAGGCGGCTGATAGTGAGCGGCGAGGGTAGGCGCAGCTATGAGGAGACAGCCCGGCGGCGGGGGTGCCAGGGCCGAGGGCGCCGTCCCGGCAGCCGGGTGCGGCGGTGGAGGCAGGACCGGGGACAGTGCGAGAGCTGCCGCAGCGGCAGCTGCAGCCGCCTGTTGCTGCTGCTGATGCTGGGAGCCGCACAAAGCAGCCGCCGCAGCTGCTGCAGCAGCCGCCTGGCCCGCTTGTGACTGCGGGCCTCCAGCAGCTGGACGCAGACCTGCTAGACCGAGTCCAAGCGCAGCTCGTTGCTGCTGCTGTTGGCGTTGGTGCTGCTGCTGCTGTTGCTGGTGTCGCTGGTGCTGCTGGGGCGACGGAGGCGGCAGCTGCTGCAAGGGCAACTGCTGCTGTTGCTGCTGCTGGAGGCGCTGACGCTGCTGGCCCTGGGCCTCGCCGTTCTATTCCGAGTCTTGCTGCATTTTGGCGTGGCCGTTGTTGGCCGATGTGCTACCGGTTGAGCTGCCACCACTTCCGGGTGGGAAATTCGTTGGTATGGTGCGCGACGACGAGAAGCACAATTTCATTATGTATGGGAATTTGCCACCTGGAATAATGCAACAGATTTATTAAAAAAATTTGCTTACAGAATTTTTTTTTTAATTATCTAGGTCTGAAAAAAAGTTTGGTATCGTTTTTTTTTCTGAATAAAGAAACATGCAAATTTTATACGACGAGAGAAAGGGAGACAGAAAATGCATTTTCTCGTTAATTCAATTCCGTTGCATTCAAAGATATCCTATAGCGAGTCTTGAGTAAAGTTAGTCTGCAACATTGGTGTTCTGCTGAAACAAAAAGTCTTTTGGTCTCTTTACCCTATACCGTTCGTCTCTTGCACTCATCTGTTTAACAAATGAGCTCTTTCTACCAGAAAAGTCAATTGAATATTATTAGTTTGTTGGAAGAAAGAGAGATAGAAAGTAGAAAAGTAATAAAACGCGAGCTTTTCTAGAGTAACTTTACAAATGAAAATTTCAATGATAAAATAA
>JAPYZE010006442.1:0-10304 GCA_030522805.1 Leptomastidea abnormis
TATATACAAGTAAGCTTAGGGAGCGCCGGTTTCCGGTCGCTTAATCGCCGACAAAGAGAGACTAGACTTGGAATTGTAGAGAAGTATTATAGATGACGACAACGACCTTGCTTTGCAAATCTGAGAGTAGTTTCTGATGATTATACGAACGATATTGTTTAGATAATCGTTCTGTAGCTGTATATGATAACAGAGTAAGAAAAAGAGTAGGTTTTTTCAATATAATCAGGTGTAGGTATATCACGTACAAATATTAAAGGAAGAAAATGAAAGAGTAGAAAACAGACAAGGTATATGATGAAAATTTGCCGAGTAATTTAAGCTATTAAAAATTTAACTAGAGCTTGCTTTCTTACTCTTGTGGTCTTTGTGTATAATAAGCAAAAACTTCATAATCAATTTAAAATGCTCTGACAATTGAGAGTCAAGTCAACGTGCAATTTAATCAGAACAGAGAGTCAAGAGAGATACTGTAACAACTACAATCACCTTTTCAAGCTGCCTTATTTTCTTTTATTTTTTATCTCTAACCAGATTTCGTTATCACGATTGACTGTAGTTGGTAGATTGAGAGAGAGAGAAAAATAGAGAATATACTCCCATTAAACAGTTGGTTAGAAAGGGAAAGAGTAAAAAAGGGGAGAAGGCTGCTAGCAACTGTAGTGGTGGTGGTGGTGGTGGTGGTGGTGGTGGTAGTAGCAGTAGGCGAGATTTTATCCTAAGCAAACAGCCAACGGGCTCCGGCGTGAATTTATGCAACTCGACCGGATTTGCATTGGCTGTACCTACTCTCAGCTAGTGTGCATTCGTATATATATATATATTGGTAAAGAACTGACCCTGTCCGGACACTTACTATACTATATAGTTTGTTACGATCTCCTTCACATATATATATACACACGTGATTTGTGATTTCGTTATTGTACAATTAAAAAACATATACGAATACTTGCAACAATTTTGTTCTTGGAAAATTTTGTCGATTAACTTGTTACGCTAATTTACGCTATAGCTAAATTATGTGACACTTTTAGGGAGGTTATGTATGTATGTTATACTATTTCGATTATTCGGTATGTGAACACAGAATACAATCACCACTCTGTTTTTCTCTTTGATGTTTAAAAATGTTCCAATTGTCATCTATCTTGCCATCGCGTAGGTTGATAAAATGATCGTTTCAATCCAATGACTGAAGGAATGAAAAAAATGTTTGTTATCGATTGTGAGGGTATATATAAAGAGTTGGAAGGAGAAATGATGTTTGCCGCAATAACGCGGTGTGTCCATCCGAACCAAAAGAAACGACGATGATGGTGGTGGTGGATGCGTGTGTACAGACAGAGTAGCGAATTTCTATATATACACGTGTATACATCAATCACCATTGGACGCATCAAAATTCCATATCATGAACACAAAACTGCCTGTAAATCAAGCGGAAAGTCATGGGAGTGGCTTCATGTCCCATCACTGATGCTGCATATATACATATAATACAAGCCGACCTCGTAATTCGATGGCGACGCGCAAAACCGAGATTTTCGCTCTGTTTCCCCTATACATTGTTGTTGTGCTTGCTCCTTCCTCCTCATGTTCATATACGTAACTTTTTATTTTTTTTTGTTTTATTTCACTGATGAGTTTACGCTTTATTGGGTGTTAATATAAATCTAATGATTATTGACTCGTTGTTAAACGATGCGTTTATTGTCAATTTTTTTTTTTTTTTTTTTTTTTTTTTTTTTTTTTTTTTTTTTTAAATTTTTTTTTTATTTTTTTTTTTTTTTTGTTTGTTTTTTTTTTTATTCCTCCTTTTTTTTTTTTTTTTTTTTTTTTCAGCAATTTTTAAAAAGTTAAAAGTACATAAATAAAAGTTTGCAACTTGCAATAAATATTAGGGTATCATGTATTTTTTTCTAATTCATTACAACAGTTACTTTATTTATTTTTTTTCTTTTTATTATTGCGGTATTTACTTTGTTTTGCTGTTGTTGTTACATTATTACGAAAAATCAGTCATAAATTTATGCATGAAATTATAAAAACAAGTTTTTACGACAAATTTATGCTCCATAATTCAAGGATATACCCAAGAACTAAGTTTTATATATGTATACGTAAAATCGATCAGTAGATTACTTATTTTCATTTTTATCAAGTTTTGATCAAATTTAACTAATTTTACATGCCAAGGTCACGACTGCACTTACCACTAATATTAATACTTTTACCACAAGCATACATTGTCAAGCTCTGCCTTAAGGCATCGTAAACTGTTTTTAAAACCGCACATAATAATCAAGTTTCAAGTAATAGCCGAGATGTTATTTCGTCACAGCAGCAACAGCAAGAGCTTAGAGAGAGAGAGAGAGAGATTGGTATTCTAGTACTATAGTACAATGTACATATAGGTATACCAGATAAAAAGAGAAAGAAAAAGCGTGTAGCAGCACTTCCAAATACGGATCTTCATTTAAATATTCATTCTGTCAAATTGCATTTTAATATGATAGGAAAAAAAGAAAGAAAGAAAAAAATAAAGAAACAAGTGATACCCCACCTAAATAGAATCAGTCTTCTCTCTTTACCTCTCGCGGTTGATTCTCTTAATTCAAAACGACCTGGAAAACCCGTAATTTATACAACTATAAAGCCCATTGTTCAAACATACACACACACACACACACACAAATACAAAACCCGCGCGTCCATCCGTACTTTCTTACCCGTATAACAATGAATATTTAAAACGCTGTTTACGACTTGACTGCGGAACGCTTGGAGTTGGAGAAGTAAAAATAGTAGAAGAATGAGAAAACGAGTCTGTCCGTCGCTCTGCTGGGTTCGCGATCGAGAAAATCGGCACATGCGCGATACTATTCTCAATATTTAAAATTGGAACGCGTATAGTTACAGTGTGACCAGCTCCTGGGTGGGAGAGAAACGGGGATAAATGCGGTATGTTCTTGCGAGATAAGGTATAGTATATAGTGGATATTGCCGATAGTATTTTACGCTTACTTTTTATGTACATTATAGGTTATTCTAATCTAACTTATGGTTAGAGGATCAAAATTGAAGTGCTAGTTTAACAAGCTAACTCGTACTCGTGAATTTGCATAGATGTGGGATACTATAGATTTTGCAATAACAAGGACCTTGACTGAATTGTTAGTGGTTTTTGTATTTTAAAATATGCGCTTAAAAAAAAGTCAATGATTTGTTTTTCACTTGAATGCTCATTCATTAATCATTTTAAATATCAAGTTTATGTCATAGCTCAAAAAATTGTTCATATAATTAACATAGGATTGTCTGTCATTCTACTGATCACCCTAACAGAAGATCAAGAGCAAAACATTTCTGTTATCGTTCCCTTTTTTTTTATTTATTTCTTTTTTAATTTAAATTTTTTTTTTTAATATTTGAAAACTATTAGCATTAATTAATGTTTTCAAATGCAAACATTTTTAAAAATTATGTTTTTGAACAGGATAAAATTAGAGCAATGTCAATCTAATACTTGATTTTTAAAACAGATAACATCCATGCTTATTAAAGCTGAAATATTTATCAAATAAAATACAAACTTCTAAAATGCCTAAAATGAAGAAAACCCATTACAATCTATAACAAAACTTTTAATAAAATATAACATTTCATACAGCATTAACTCATACGACCCAGCCATACAATATATCGTTAGAGTGTAATCCACATGAAGTCACATCAAAATATCATCGAAATATTTTAGAAAACAAGGCATTCAAGGGTATAAGCAAAAAAGCCATCAGTGTCATCTCAAGTACATCGCGTCTGGAAAATCGAGTAGGAGGAGAAAGAGTTTTAGAACATATACACACAAGTACGGGAGCATATACAGCAGCTTAAATGCAAAACATAAATCGAATTGTGTTAGAAGAGAAAGAGAGAGAGAGAGAGAGAGAGAGAAACGACGCGGCATGGCTAGACGTCTGGGCGGCCAAGCTTTAAATGGGAAGGGCTTCGCGTACGCATATATATACTATGTAGGAGAGAGGCGGGGGAGGGGGAGAAGGAGGAGGCAGTGTAACACGTGTGTCTTGTTTAAATGAATATTTAACGCTGGCCGAAAGTGCTAGTATAAATATGCAATGTTCGAGCCCCAGGCACACAGACATACACGTAGAGACACATACATACATACATACATACATATAGGTACACTCGGCGCAACTTTGGAATCGATAAATTGCGCCCGCGGCCGCGGGTATATCGTTTTCAAAGCGCTAGCTCACGCTCGTGTGCACACACACACACACACACACACACACACACACACACACACACACACACACACACACACACACACATACATACATACGTACATACATACACCCATGAATATTTTGCTATTTCGAACGACGTCTAGAAAAGAGAGAGAGGGAGAGAGAGAAAAAGACGGTAGTATTCCCCTTTCTCCAGCTTTGCAAAACTTTTGTTTTCGCAAAATTGTCTGATAAACTGTCGGGTCGGCCTTGCTGCTGCTGTTGGCTTGGCGATTTTTCGTATATGTATATATAGGGGAGATATTGTAAAGTAAGGAACAAAGACGTTATGTGCTAACGGAATTACGAGGGTTGTATTGCGATTGGTTTTTAATTTTGTTATGTGTTGTCTCTAGGGATTTTGGCCTATTGAGAGATATAAGGAAATATTGAGTTGATATAAATTTAATGCTGTTGTAGAAGAAAAAATCTATTGACTTGAAGTTTAAAAAAAAAAAAAGAAAAGAAATTAAAAAAAGTTTTTGTATTATAATGCTCTGAAAGCTCATTTTGTTTTATGTGATTAAAATGAACTTCTTTTTTATAAGGATATATTAAATTCATTTAATGTTACTCTTAACTGATTATAAAAAAAATATGTTACGTATGCGAATTAAAATAATAAGTTATATTGTTTACCAACTACGTATTAAAAATTCTAATAAAATGCTTTTTTTTTCTTAATTGTTAAAAACTTGGCAGAGATTATCTTAATTATTTTGCAAATACAACATATTAACTATATACATTTTTAAATGACCTAAAAGGTATATTTACTCGAGTCTATATTTTTGGATTTTGAACATTTTGTATTTCCAAGAATAATGGCTCAAGCCAAGACTAAAACTGCTGCCAAATTACGAGCAGTTTGCTTTCTCAATAAGTTCTTTAAACTTGCTCAAACTTATTTTTAACTATAGTAACTTATATTAATTATTATACTTTTACATTATTATGTAAAATTGCAAAATATTATAAGTTACTTATATTTTTTGTAAAATAAAGTATAACAATTTTAATTGATATCTAGAGCACTTATTTTAACGAAACGTCATTGTTTTTGTAATTTTATTTAACTACTTTTACGTATTCGTAGCGCAAAGCTAACTGAACTAAAAGAAATCAAAATATTTATTTCTTTCATCTTTTAGCATAAAATAATAAAGGTAGGTATGAATGTAGGTTAAATCATAATATTTATAAGACTTTTAATGATATCTTGTAAGTTTTTCTATCAAGCAGAAAAAAAAAACCTTATCTAACTGATAAGCTTTTTTTCAAGATTACGAGAGAAACCATAAAGATAAGTGAATAATTAAAGCATTTATTCAAAAGAAAGTTATATACTTTTACTAAACGGAATGAAATAAAAGTTAAATTTCTCAAAAAAAAAAAGTCAGGTTTCACCATCTAACAGATAAGATACGTAAATAGAACAAAAAAAGAAAAATATTATGTTATGTATATTTTATTAAAGATAAATAACATTCGAATTTCTTTATTTTACAAACTTTAAGCCAAACGCATCCCCGAAAAAAAACTCAGTTAACAGAAATAAAAGCCATCATAAAAAATATGTTACGCATTGCATTTCATAACAAGGAGGCTCACACAGGCCCGTCGGTAGAACGAGTGTAGTGTGCCTCCATGCCACGTTAAGCCACTTTACACTTTACAAACTGCTCTTACATAATGTATTAATATAACGTCAGCGTTTAAAAACGGATAGATCGATGCTTATGTGTTTCAGCAGCACGACATTTACTTCGTCATTTTAACGTAATTAGACGCTGCTCTCTCAACGTACCTGTCAGCAAAAATTCACGGTTATATGCTTTTCCTTTCGTTTAACGCGAAAATAGAGCAAAATTGTATATTTTTCAAATTCAAAAATACATCGGTAATTGTGTGAGAAAGAAAAAGAGAGAAAAAAAGAGCTATACATGCTAGTGAAAACTTGGAAAATGAATAACCATACTGGAATGCGTTGAAAATTTTATATTTACGTTTATACACATACGAAGCGCGAAATTTTTGTGCGGAGAGCTGTTTGTTAAAGGTAACGACACGGAATATTAAAAAAAAAAAGGTGGAGAGAAAAAAAATCACTGTAAAGATAAAAATTTTAAAAGTATGTGTATGTGTATGCGTAAAATTTGCATGAAACACACAGACGCACCAACAACCATTACCGTTTATTATTCGACTTTTTTTTTTCCCTACCTCTAAGCATTTAAAAATAAATTTTTCATAAATGTACTTTAACGATTTCCCGTTTGCAATTTTCAAAAAAAATAGAATAAAATTAAAAGTTCACGATTAACGAATAATATTTTGCTGGAATAATATTCACGCAGAGGTAAAATTAAAATCATAACGTTTTAAAATCACAATAAAAAAGAAAACAAACAAAAGTTTGATCGCGTAAAGTTAAAAAAAAAAATAGAAAAAAACAAGTTTTATACATAGAATAATTTAAGCTATACTTCACCGTATAAAAGTAAAGCAAGCACAGCGAGGTATAATAAATACAACCTATATACTAACTCTACATCGGCAGATCGCAATGTTTAAAATTCGCGTGTAGACAATACTCTCTCAACTTTAACATACATATACCATCCAAAACGTTCCAATTTTGCACGTTCGATCGCCTACCAAAAAGAAGAAAAAAAAGAAAATAAATACAAAAAAAAAGCAGCCGAGGAAAAAAATCTACCAGATCACTATAGATATCAACCAGCTGTTCACCATTTAACCAAGTATATACCTATATATTTTACGTGAGCGCAGAAACGCACAGGGTTTAGCCTGTGTGGTTATCAAATCGTTATGTCATCAAGCGCTATCTCTAACTAACCGCTTACTGTCTCGAACCCTCTCTCTCTTTTTTTTTCTACAACCGCTAGTTTTCTCTCTACACATTTATATACACCCACACGTACACAGACGGAAAATATAATATACCAAGTTGACTTGCAAGTAGTGATCACCGTAGTTCTCTTTCTCTCGCGCTCGCGCGTGCGTGCGTGCAGCACGCGGAGCGTGACTCGTTTCCGAACACACACACACACACACACACACACGTGTATGTTTTATTCGTGCCTCGACGCGCGCAGATGAGAACGTATACTACTATAGAAAGAGAAAGAGAAAATAATGTACCGATCGTATATTATAACGTATAAATACATGAGGAGAATCTGAGATTGCTACATTTTTGCCTATATGCTGTTTTTTTTTTTTTTTTTTAATTCTCTTCTAAATTCTTTACCTCTTTCTCTGTCGCATATAATAGTATAGAGTCTGTCTGTGGTTTCACGTCCGTGTATATAATATAAAACTCGGTCGACTTTATCCGTTGTATATTTGCTTATCGCTTTAGCATATCTTTCGTATAGCCGTCGGTGCGCAGACGCAAGAAGAGAAAGAACGAAAGAGAAAAAGAAAAAGTAAGAATGAGACAGAGAGAAAGAAAGAGACCGCGCGGATTCCGATCTCGCGCTGATCACGAGGTTTTTTGATTTCGAGGTTGAGTCTCTTATACTCACTAAACATACTATATTATACTACACATATAGAACCCGCACATGTGTTTTTTTTTCTTATTATGCATGTTACAGCTACAACAAGGGACTTACGTCAAAGCCCGCATTATGTATAGAACTTGCGAGGCTTTTACACTGTGTAAAATAAATTTATATAAATATATACCTATATAAGTACATAGGAGTGTACAATATCCGGGCAGAACAAAAAAGTGGAGTAAAAAAAAGAAGAGAGGAAAATAAGTTTTAAGAGAAATAAGAACGCGTATGATGTGAGTTGCCGGTAAAATTTGGTATATCATTAATTTGTTGTCGCGTTGACAAGATATACAATAAGTGGCTTCCAACGTAAAATAAAATTTGATCTTTATATTTAAGGATTTTCGTGATCCTGTCAAGAAAATAAGTATAGGAGTATTTATATGTATGTAATATAATGTACCTTGTATATTTCTTCAATCGAAGAACAACGTGTACGTGGCGAAGGAATAAAATCCGACTGTTCAGCCGGACGATCTCTCCCACTACAACTTGGTATAGCTCCGTGATAGCGCAGCTTTCTCTCCCCGCTTTTTTTTGTGTAGGTTATATATGCAGAGGAGAAAGAAAGAGAGCGTTATATGTAGTTGTGGTGATCGTTGTTTAACTATATATATGCTGGAGACTCTTTCACACACAAAAAGTTCAAAAATATTCCTTGGTAGATATAATTAACAACCGATTTTTATTAATCGGTAACTTATATAATTCACTTGTAATATATATTTTCTTTTCTTTTTAGAAAAAAAAACTTAAATCAAAAATAAACAAAATAACAATCAGCCACAAATTTTTTTAAATTGCTTAAACTTGCGTTAGCAACAAATTAATATTATAACCAAACAACACTCGCGTATTTTTTTTATATATATATATGTATATATCCCTCTTGTCAATGCCTCTATATATTACCACTTTATGCTTAACACGAATGTCGCTCTCTTTCTCGTCGATCTTGCTTGCGCTGCGTTGATAACCAAGATTAAGTAGATAAAAAATGTATGAACAAGAGAGAGACAGACGACGACGTTGGATAATATAGATTAGACAGAATAATAAAAAAAAAATCAACGTTAACCGAGCCGCACACCAAAGATGATGATATTTTTCTCAATTTATAAACAACAACACCCACACACTATTTTTCTTTTTTTTTTTATATATTTAGTTACTTCCAGCTGTAATGACAAAGTTAGCGCGTCTTCTGCTTCTACTGCTGCTCCGATTTAACTTGTAGTAGTAGTAGTAGTAGTAGTAGTTGTAGTTGTAGTATCTATATGCACGTATACGGCTTCACTGCAGTTATACTTGATTCCAGAAAAACGTGCTTTTACTTTCTTCTCAACTCTCTTTTAAGTTGTACAAGTATATATATTTATATACGATTGATGATGATGATGATGATGATATTTCTCAATGTAAAAGCCGTAACTGCTTGATGACTGACACAGAAAAAAAAGAAGAGACTTTTATATACGTGTGAGTGAGGTATGTGTCGATGTGTATACACAGATTGTATAGAGGATGTATAGAGTAGAAAGAGAAGAAGAAAAAGAAGCGGGTGATGCGTGGCTTGCTGCTTTAGCGGTTCACGAGTATATAGTCCGTCGATGAAACAGAGAAAGAGAGTTATATATATGAGTGGGCGCACTCGTATGGCGGCGGACTGCGGCTAGTCTCTTTTCTCTCTTACTCTTTCACACTATAAGAATAATAACCACGTCTGACTGTATAACTTTATCACTGATATTCGTTCTTTCTTTCTTTCTATATCTGTCTATCACTAGCCGCGTGTGACAACAACAGCAGCAGCAGGCAGCATATATAGATATTTTTCAACTTTCAGTAGAAAAGACAGAGTGTAACAACAGATCAGTGAATAGTAGGTAGTAGTAGTAACAGCAGTAGGCGAAAAAAAAGGAGTAATATAACGACAGTAAATATAGAGGAAGGCGATGAGAGCTATATAAGCAAGTAAAGCAGCACAGCGCACGAGTCTCTCCTCTCTCTCTCTCTCTCTCTCTCTCTCTGTACACACACTCACACACAACAACAACACACACAAACAACAACACACAACACACTTTCTTGTGTGCGTTGGAGGAGGGCGACGGAGGGAATAATATATATATAATAATGCGGCGGCCGAGAGACACACGACGTTCACGGGCTGCACAGGCGGACTGAGGAGCTTGCTAGTCAGCTAGATAGCCTGCTCCTGCTGCTGCTCCGAGAATCGTCGTCTGCGCGACGTCGTTGCCGCCGCCGCCACCGCTGCACACATACACCAGTCGGCCGCGAGAGAGCGCGCGCATGCAAGGAGAGAGAGAGAGAGAGAGAGAGAGAGAGAGAGAGAGAGAGAGAGAGAGCGAGGGGGCGAGAGAGCGAGCTCGAAAACCTCTGC
>JAPYZE010006443.1:0-24085 GCA_030522805.1 Leptomastidea abnormis
TATATATATATATATATATATATATAGATATATATATATATACGTATACCTATACCTATACCTATACCTATAGGTATATTGTACCAGGGAGGTAGTGAGAGCTTCTCTCACACTCTTCTCTCTCTCTCTCTCTCTCTCTCGCTTCCACCCATCTCGTTTCTACGCGCGTTTTACATGCCACGCGCGCATGTTCACATGCGACTACTACGATGAGTGTGCGCGCGAATCCCTTCGTGTTCGATCACTTCCTCTCACTATCTATATACCTATGTATATATGATGCTTTACTTTTCTTCTTTTCAACGCTTAACCTTCTACCTTTTATACGTGTCTTTGTTAGTCTATTTCTACGTCGAGTTGAATGCTGTTGAGTTTTAGAAAAGAAAAAAAAAAATTGACATATCTATTATCTTAATATAATTTTTAACGTTTTTTTGTAACGAATTTTTTGTTGAATAAATTATTTTATTAAAAAATAAATAACAGTACTCGATGTTTTAAATTTTCATTTAAAAAAAAAAATATTTAAATTAACACAATGTATCTCACTGTTGATGCAATTAAAATCAATTGATTCCTTTCTTTGACGTCTCATTCAAAAATGTTTTTTAAACGCGTTTAATTATATATTAGCGTTGTAATAACATTGGGCAATTGAATAAAGGCAATACAATACTTGTGTGTTTTGTCAACGATGTAAATATAAAAAAAAAAATGATACAGCTATTGTTTTTAGTTCCGCGTACGTATCTTTATACGTCATTCATTGAGTTCTGATATAGGTGATATATATTTTTTGCTCCTCTTTTAATTCATTTCGTTTACTTTTGTAAACATACATCATTTTAACATACTGATAAAACTTTCTAAGACGCCAAATGATTTTTTCCTTTAAACGATATACAACCATTATTTAGAAATTTTTCACTTGCCGAAAGTGGACTTGCGGAAAGTTGTCGACAAAAGGCTATCCCCTCTGTTAACAAAGCAGTAGAAGTAGTAGTAGTAGTAGTAGTAGTATAGGCTACAAATAACGTCCAGTCAAGCGTCTTCTAGCCATGAGAGGCTTTGTAGTCTCGTGGCAAAACTACCTCCCACCGAGTAACGTATGTAAAGAAAACTTTTCTCTCCCAACGGTAAGAGGATTCCGTTGGCATTTCAGTGTACTATACACTCAAGTGCACTACTTTCTTGCATTAACCCCCCCCCCTCCTACATACACATACACACATACACATTCACACCGATCCCCATTATGCGTAATGTTGCTGTTGCTGCTGCTACTTTTATTTATTTATTTTTATTTCAGTTTTGATAAACATTGTGGGAAATAAATATTGGCTACTAAAACAATTAAATATTTGTTATAAGAGAATTGTACGAGAAAATATATTAACAGAGACAAAAATAGAAAGAAGCTTGGATAGCAGTTTTGTCGCATTGTTGCAATGAGATACATTTTTTATTTTGATTAATGTTTATTTGTCAGCTTTAAAATTAATGAGATGATGTTATTTAATCTTGATGCATGCCAATAATGGAGTAAAAAATAATTTTCATAAAAATTTATTTGTATTGCAAAATTTAATTTAAAAAAAATGAATAAAAATTGCCTGTTCCAGCGCGCGAGCTGCGAAGAAATCGAAATGGTAGAGCTGAGCGCTGGTGGCAACGCTAGCCAGCATCAGCCGCAGCAGCCGCAGGCTCAAGCGCCACAGCTACACCACCACCTCCACCACCCGCTCCATCAGCAGCAGCAGCAGCAGCAGAGCCAACAATCGATGCAGCAGCAGCAATCGATCGGACCCCTGGGCATGATGGTGGGCCTGAGCTCGGTCGGCACGTCCTCATCCTCAACCGCGAGCGCCGGGCGAGCTGGCGTCCTGGAAACCCAGGTGCGCGGCCAGTGGTACCGGGTCTTCGTCTCGCTCGAGGACGACTACCTGAGCATATCCCTGGACGAGAGCTGCGAGGGCAGCGGGGGCAGCGCCTCGGGCTCGACGACCGGCAACGGGCTCAATGGCAACGTCAACAACAGCAGCAGCATTGGTAGTGGCAGCAGCAGTAGCTGTGCCGGCAGTAACAACAACAACAACGTCGACAGCCTGGGCGACCCGGACGTGCCCGACTCGGTCGCGAACCAGAAGAGGACCGTCAGGGTAGTCAAGAGCGACAACAACGGCCTCGGCATCTCGATCAAGGGCGGCAAGGAGAACAAAATGCCGATACTCATATCGAAAATATTCAAGGGCATGGCGGCTGACGCGACCGAGCAGCTTTACGTGGGCGACGCGATACTTGCGGTCAACGGAGAGGACCTCAGGGAGGCTACCCACGACGAGGCGGTCAAGGCTCTCAAGCGAGCTGGCAAAGTCGTCGAACTTGAAGGTGAGCTGCTGCTTTCTTTTTTCTTCTTTCTTTTATTTCTCTATCGCTCCTGATAAAACTATAGCAAGTTTTCTTTTGTTTTTTCATCCTACGTTCGATTTGTTTTCTTATTCTTCTTGTTTTTTTGGCACTATGTCAAATATGTTTTTTTTTTTTGGTCTATTTGACAAGAGGCCAAGTTATTTTGGAACTTTACTTTTTTTTCACTAGTGATTAATATGCTGATTCATATGCGATCTCTAAATATTTGCTAAGAACTGACTAAACAATCCATAGTTTTTTTTTTTTTTTTTACTTGCATAACGTATGTAGACATCTAAGTACTGTGGTATCAAATAAACCCCCTCCCCCTTCCCCTGGATCAGAAATTAATAAAGATTTAAAAATTCTTGATAACTTCAAAAAACGTTGATAATTTAACTGGCCTATTTATCGCGCGTTAGAATGTAGTAAGTGAAAGAAGCAATAAGTTAAAATACACATTCAGTTGTAAAGCGAGTAAAAGAGAAGGGCGGAGTAGAGTATAAAAAGTATAAGAAGGTATGTATAGGTAGATATAGGTTGGTACGTAGGGTGTTGCGGAATCGCAACAAGCGGCGAAAGAGAGCACGAGAAGGAGGAGGAGGAGGAGGAGGAGGAGAAAGGGGCACGAAAGCAAGAGCTTTTAGCCGGATTAATATAGCAAGCACACGGCATTGCATATGCGTGTACATACACATGCTCGTGACAGTTTCTTTCCTATCGACTTCTCTCTTTCTCTCTCTTTCTCCCTCCAGCGATTCTCCAGCCTCCGCGGACTTGGTATAGCAGCAAAGTCACGACATACTCGGTTTCCTCCTCCTTCTCCTCCTCCACCCTCTCCCCTCGAGAGCAAGCAAGTAAGCGAGCGAGCCGCCCGCGCTTTCCATGCGCATGAAGGAAAGCATTTCCCAGTCCCAGCCCGGAAGCCGAAACTTTGCGCGAACTTTGGAACTAGCTTTCTCTCTTTCCTACCATTTCTCTATTCGTCTGTGACCCAACCTCTCCACTCCAGCTTTCTTTGCCTTTTTTTATCCCCTTTCTTCTTGCGATGTCAAATGTATGTGTGTGTGTGTGTGTGTGGATGCAGAGCTCGAGCTTGCGTACACATGTAGAAGAGCGTTCGGATAAAAGATGGCTTTACTACTGCGACTGTATGTAGCTCTGGCACTGAATGCATCCAACTAGCTCTCTCTCTCTCTCTCTCTCTCTTGCGCTCTACTGATATATCGACCAGCTAAATTTTTAGATTGCCGAGGCTACATAGTTGGATAATTTTCATAATTTCATTTAAATTTAACTGGAATCCATAAATTTTATAATTTAACTGATGAATGAATTTTCACGCTTCTACGATTTTGTAATAAGTAAAAAATCAGAGTAGTTTTATTCTTGGATTAAATCTCGGTTGAAAAATTTAAGACCCAAAAGAGCCAGTGCTTGCTGGTTTGGTTTGGTTTGGTTTGGCGATCTAATTACTGAAAGTCGAAGGTGGTACCACGCTCTCATCTGTTTCGCTTTCCGCGCCCATAATTCTAATCCTCTCTTCCCTAACCATCCGACCTTTTTTCCCTTTCTATTCTCTCGAACTCTATCTCTGCTTTTCCTAGCGCATACTGTTGTATTTTACTGAAAATAGAAAAAAAAGAATTTCCAAAAATCTTTTCTCTCAATTGACTCTGGCTACATTAGATTTTAAATCATTTTTTTTTTCAAATGTCTTTGTTACATGTAATTGTTTAAGTTTGATTGTTATAAAAATTTTCTTATTAATTTACAGTCTTTTGTTAAAATTTTGTATGGAATGGAATAAAAAAAAGAAAAAAACTTTTCTTTAAATATCTGCAGAGTTCATATTAATTGCCTCTAAATTCATATTTTTAAATGTAGATTGTGTTTATTTCTTTATCAGTTGTGATAAAGCACGTATATGCATCCAAACGTGCGAAAATTTGAGAGATTAATACATTCTTTAATTTCACTCTCGCTGTCAAATCAGTTATCTTTACTTCGTGCTGATCTTCTATACTTAAATTTGACAATTTATATTGCCATAAGACACAGCAGCACAAATTTTTCTCATCACCAATATAAGAAAAATGATTAATTTCAAAATCCAAAATTTTTAAGTTCTGAGAATTTACCTACACATAAATTTTGAAGAAATTATAAGAAGTAATATGTATAAGGGTTTTTTTTTTTTTAAAGTATTAACAAAAATTTTATAATACATTTTCAAATGTATACCAATAAAGTACGAAAGGGAGAAAGACAAAGAAAAATGATTGAAGGAGGTGAGGTGGAATTGCTCTGGTCGACAAGGAAAAATTAATTGAGAAAGCTCACTCGCTCCATCTCGCTTATCAAATTATCGGTATGAAGCAGAGGTAGCAAACTCGTGCGCGTGCTGTCGTTCTTTCGCTAAAAAAACGAGGGAAGGGAAGAAAAAAAGAAGAAATGGCAAGACGTCGAGTTCGCAGTGCTATAGATAGTCCACTGCTGCTACTGCTGCTGAATTAACGCCGAGTTAATTCAAGTCGAAGGAAGCTCTCAATGTCAATAAAGCTGATTGGCCAGAACCAGGGCTGCAGTACTTCTTAGCAGCTAACTCTCCTACCATCTTCCCCCCCCCCTCCACTTAACCCCGCTGCTACCAGCGAATTATGATCCCTGTCCACGAATCTTATTCGTTTGGATTTTTGCGCGCTCTCTCGCCTTCCTCCTAGCTGCCTGCTCTTTTTCCGCTTCGTTTCCTTCTTCTGGCCTTTTCACTCCCTCACTCGTTAAATTTCTCCCGTGGCTTACTTTTCTCGGAATTTCATTCGAGACGATACACCCAAACTTTTTTCCCAAATGATTTTCAACGGTTATAGGAGGTCGACTTTAAAAAATTAAATTTTTATTTTTTAAATTTTGATCTAAGATAATCGATCTAACCTCAAACTCCATCAAGCTGCAGCTGAAGCCACACAGTTTTGGTACCAATTAAAATATCTTCAACAATTTTGCTATACGTAATTAAATTAAATTTTAATCTTGTGTTTGTTAATTTGGATATATTGCTTAAACGTAAGCGACTCGAAATTTTGCAAAATTGTTGAAGCATTAAATTTTGTATTTTCTTTAAAAATTCACAAAGTCAAATGTCAGTAAAAGCAGTTGTAAAGCTTAAGAAAATAAAAGGAAATTAGATCAGAGCGAATTTTCCATCTACTCGAGTAAGTCCTTATTCAAACTTAACTTAAGGATTTTCGCTTCGAATCATCAAACGAAATGAAGCTTTTATTTTAAAATTTTTCCTGGAATTTGGCAAAAGTTGCATTTTCAATGATTTTTCAATTTAATATTTTCATTTTAAAAGCTATATAAAAAATGTACAATTTATTCCCCCCCCCCTTTTTTTTTAAAGCACATTTAAATAATAGAAAATCTACTTCTCAAGATTTTTATTCTCGCTGCTTTCGTATAATATAACTTGCAAATAAAGAAAATATTATACTTACTTTTGTTTATCATGTTACGACATTATTTGATTTGCATCTTACATTTTCCCTTTTTCGACTTTCATTTTACTAGAATCTCCGAGCTTTCGGTATTCATGGATGGTAACTTTGTAAAAATTTCTAAATGATTTGCTGTAGAGCTTTTTATTTTTTTCTTTATCGGTCACAACGAGAGAAAGAAAGATAAAGGTCAAACTTTTTTATTAGAAAATACTCAAGCCTGTCATTAATTTTTTCTCTTCCCTTGAATCAGTAGCAGCAGCAGTAGCAGCAGAGTACGTCCATAACCCATCGACAGGGCCTATTTTTTCCACTCAATCCGTCTCTTCCAGTCACTCGCTTGCTAGCGCGTTTTCAGTATTCCAACGTCATCCGTTTTGTTACTTTTACAGCCGACATTATTAGTTTTCATTGCAAAACGCGAGCAGCGCGAACGTCAAAGAGCGCGCGCGCGCGCGCTCACAGCGTCGAGATGCAACTTTTCCGGGCTGCTGACGCCAGAGAAGGAGAGAGAGAGAGAGAGAGAGAGAGAGAGAGAGAGAGAGAAAGCCAAGAGTTGGAGTATAGTGGTTGATTAAAGTTGCAGCCCCAACGTCAAGGAGTTTGCTCTTTCTCTCTCTCTCTCTCTCTCTCTCTCTCTCTCTCTCTCTCTCTCTCTCCTCCCACTCTCGCCATCCTTTCTTGTGTCACTCGCTCGACCAGCTGTACACTATATATAATATAGTGAGAACGTGTTTACATTTCTGCTCGAGAGACGTATTCCGTTACACGGCAACCTTCTTTTTTTTGTTTTTTGTTCATACGATCTGTGTTTGTCACGCTGCATGAAGTTTCGCGGGGCTGCGCACTGGGGAAAAAACTCGTTAGATTGTTTTCCTATGTTGCGCGAGCGCTGACGTTACATAAATACGTATTATGTATGGCAGCTAAGAGAAAGAGAGGGAGGGAGGTAGGATATTGATTTCGCGAAACTAGTTTATTCAGCCAGCCGCTTATCGGAACGCGCTTGTTTGGGAATTGAATTTTCGTATTATAGCGCTGAAAAGAATAATAGCGGCTTCTTGTTGCAGCAAGCTTTGTATTAAGCATTTATTCAAAGCTTTCTTCACTTTTTATTTATTTTTTCTTTTCTTTTCTTTTTTTTTATATTTTCACGCGTTTAAACTCATGCCAATAAGCTTCTCAAAATTATTAGACTAGAATGAAAAGCTCATACATATTTCTGGATAATTAAGTTAAGCTAATTTACAAGTATTGTTGTTGGTAATACAGGCGCAGGAGGGTATTTTGAAAATTAGTTTGAATTTGAATAGCTAAACCGATAGCATACAGGTACATACGTCTAGAGTATATAAACAATAAAATGAGCATCAGACACTTCAATTACGAGCTAAGCCCCAATCCAATTATTGAATATGCCGATGGGCTTCTTCCAGGTCGAGTACATATATAACGAAGCACATACCACTATACCCTCACTCTGCACTCACTCATTCACTCACGTACATACATAGAGGAGCGAGATGCATCTAGGCTTTAGATGTGTACCCCTATAATCCTCACTTATAATGAGCCTCGCAAATCCATCTCCCAAGCAGAGTTCTCTTTAGCAGAGTCAGAAGGTAAGAGGAGGGGGAGGCTAAGCAGACGCGGACAGGCGGCCACAGGTGCGCTGCTGGCTAGCTGGCTGACTTTAGATTGACTGCGGCGTGACTAGTATGGCCCGGGGCTAGCTAACTGCTCCCTTGCGCGAGATGCGCTGCTATATGCACTACCGAGACGTACGCATTGTATACATACATACATAATACATATATATACATAAGCATATGCCAAACAGTGTGTCCGAGCTTATGGGCACACGCGTAACTCCGTATAGGAGAATGGACTCTCCAAGTAGCACCGACTTCTCCCCCCCCCCTCCCCTTCCTTCTCTTCTCATAAGTCTATACCGTTGCTTGTAGCTGGTGCTAATTGGTTGCCGGGGCTAATGATCCCTAGATGTTCCCCTCTATCTTACTCTCTCTCTCTCTCTCTCTCTTACACACACTCGCGTTGACCCTACTCTTGACGGATTAGCCGTGAGAATGTGTGGCAGGACGACGACGACGAAGGCGACGACGATGCGTCGCTTCGTTGTCGACGCTCGAATCGGCTTCAATGATAATCGCTCTTACGTCTTTAGCTAACGACACGACTTCAAGCTATATACCTATACTTGAGTTTTAGGATCTCCTCTTACTACGACGTGCTAACTTTATAACTTTATGGCTTTCAACGCAGTTTACTCTTTTGAGAAATGTTCTAGACTTAATTCGCTATTTTAATATTGTGCAGCGTTAATACTTTGCCTCGTGATGAAAAATTTAATTTATTCAATTAAATTGTGTCGTTTTTTTTTCTTTTTTCTAATTTCAAATGTATTCTTACAAAATTATAAAAATTAAATTTCTCTAAATTTCTTAAACAACTATTAGAAAATAAAAAAAAGTTGTACGTGTGTTGTCTTCTTAGATTGTCACTGTCTCAGCTATATTGAAGGGCGCGACTCGCGAAAAATTAGAACGCCCTAAGAGCTCTTGGTTAATCTTCAATTTAAGTGGAGTTGAATGAAGAGACGATTCGCATACATATAATACATATTACCTGCAAGCATTGATACTTATCTATCAACAGTGAAAGCATTTTCTACTTGACGAGAGTCGTTATGCTGCTGTTGACACGAATATTATAATGTATTCGATAGAATTTATTTTTAATATTGTACTTGGAACATATTTAATAGCTCAAGGCTATTAAAGTTTTCTTAAGCTGTTACACTTTTTTTAAAACAAAATAATATTTCCATAAATTATTACCTTGAATATCATAGTGAAACGCGTGTCTGACTAAACACTGACTTTTTCCACTTATCGATCGCTTCATAGATGCCCTTGCTTTTTTCATTTAGTCGTTTTACACGCAATGACTCTGTTAGTTAATTACAATTTAATTTATTCTGGTTAATTTCTGCATATGCTATTTTTAATAGCTTTTACAATAATTAATTTTTTATTTAGATTTTACAAAATGTCAGTTTTTGCATACATATAACACAAACAGAAGCCTTGATCGCATTTAACAATTCAACTTTTTTTTGAGTTTTTATTGAGATTTTTATTCTTTCAAACGAGTGGCAACAAATCGGTTTAATGATTTAGGCCAATGATGTGTATAGGGTAACGATGCAGGCAGTGGTTTTCTCCCATAAAACTCATAATTTATAATCGCGATAAAGGAGGGGTGAGGAACAGAGAACGCGATAGGCTGCAACAAAGCCGGAGGGGACAAGAGGAACAAAGCTAGCAGCATACTCCACGTACAATCAATAATAAATAAATAAAGCGCAAGCCGATGTGTGAGAGAAAGAGACAGAAGGAGGAGGAAGGGGGAAGGGGGGGGGATAGAGGCTCGCAATCCACGCCCGAATGATTCGCACAAAGTTAATGAGCTCTCTCGCTTGCTTGTCGCAAACGTGTGTGGCTCTCGCGATATTGTCCCAGCGCTGGAAATCAATTTCCGCTTCCGCCGAGGCAACTGCGATTTCCGGCACACATACAGATACACACACACACACACACACACATCCGCATCCATGTCAAAGGAACACCCGCCAATTAACTCTGGGAGAATTCGCGCACAACTCAGCCAACCATATCCCGTTTATTGATTATTTCGTGATGCTTAGCCGTTAAAAAAAAACAAAGCTCTTCTCTTTTGGCTTCTCTTTCCTATAACGTATCCGGTTATTCATTCAGGTCCGCCGCGAGAGTCTGCAATTTTTATTTTCTTCGTTTAGAATCCTTAATTATTTATTAGGCTATATATTCTTAAAATGCACAATTAAAATGTCATTTCATAAATTATTTAATAAAGCAGTATTTTTAACTGTTGAATTAAAAATATTTACACAATTAATGGGGGTAGTATTTCTCGTTGGTACATAAAGTTTGTAATAAAATTCAGTTTTAAGATTTAACATGGCGTTAAAAATCATAATGCAAATGTACATTGTCTTGAGCAAGTTTGCTAGCTTTTCTTTCGTTCAAACAGAGCATAGCAAAGGGAGTCAGAAAAAAAGTGCGAGAGGCTTGGGTGGTAGGTAGGTAGGTAGGTAGGTTGGGAAAAGTGAAAACAAAAGAAAAAGGGGGCGAGAACATCTACATGGTGGGAAATCTCGAGTGCACTTGACGCTTGCAACAGCGTCGTCTCACACACCCACACACACACACACACACACACACACACACACACACACACACACACACACACACACACACACACACACACACACACACACACACACACACCACACACACACACACACACACACACACACACACACACACACACACATACACATAACACACCACACGGACTTTCTCGCGCAGACAGGAAGTGCGCCTCTTTCGCGCGTATAAGTATGCACGATCTTTGCGTATACGCGGTGTTGTACCCTAGTAGTAGTAGTACGAGAGGTAGTAGGCTGCGTATGCGTGCGCATCGCCACACAGATGGAGTTGGAGGAGGAGGGGGTGGAGCGACGCCGGTATACCTGCTCCCTGCAGAATCCGTACAACCGAGCTACAATAGTATTGTGTGTACGCGACTTGCTCCGAGCTGTATGAGTTATTGCCTCTCCAGACGCGCCGCTCTCTCTCTCTCTCTCTCTGCTCCTTGCGCGCTCCTTTCTTCCAGGATCCCCCTCCCCCTCTTCCTGCTCCCGCCATTTCGCGACATAATTCAACACTATTCTATACAACAGAGCAAAACTCTATTCTCTCACTTTCTCCTTCCATACATTCTCCTACCCCACCACCACCTTCAGACCCTTCCTAACATCAGCTCTCTCACTCTCTCTCTCTCTTTCTTTCTCTCTCTTTCTCTATGTCTTTCCTCCTTGTTCTTATTTCACGCGTATCCTCTTCTTCTTTTTTCTTACAGCCGGAGACTCTTTCATCCTTCCGCGTCGGCTGCACCTTCGACCTGATAATGTTTCATTGCCGCAAGCTCAGCTTTTATTTCAACGGAAAGATCAGGATTGTTCTTCGACTACTACTTTTTAATGAGTTACGCGGCTGGTTACTGTATTTTTTCTTTATTTCTTTCTTTCTTTCTTTCTTTTTTTGTTAAATTTCCTGGGCGTCAAGTAATTTTCCAATCTTTTTCGCTGCGATGTTTCACAATAGACGTTCATTAGGTTTTGGTCATTCAATTCGGATAGAAAATTTCTTTAAATCTAAGAATACGTCAACTCAAAATTGTATTTCACATCTTTAGATAATAAAAAGTTTCTCTAATGACAATTAAGTTATCAAAAGAATTTATTCTTTTAGTGAGTTGTAAGAGCTTAAAATTAAAAGTTATTACGATGTTTCGATAGGATCTTTCATTTCAGTTCCGATGACCTTGTTGCGCAGCTGCTTATAAAATAATAGTCGTATAGATAAAATCAATAATTCGGGAATCCATGTCAAGATATAACACTTATGCTCCAATTTCTTGAAAAGCTTAACAGTGGGTGCTAAGTCGTTCTCTCCCAACTAAGCTCTCAACGTGTCCCCCTTAAAAGTGTGAAAAATTGCTCCTACCACCAGCAGCAGCAGCAGTAGGTTGAGCATTAAAATAGCTCCTATAAATTCATATTTTATGCAAGTTCGCCACTCTACTATTGCTGCTGCTGCTGCTGCTGAGCAGGTGAGGAGGAGAAGGAGGGAGGTGAAGACAAGGGGCGCGAGGAAGAGAAACGATCCGAGAGGAGGGAAAGGAGGGAGAGGGTAGGAGCAAGGAGTATTGCAGTAGCAGTTCGTTCGAGTTTAAGAAGAAAGAGGCTGGGATAAGGGGAGATAGAGGCGGGTGGTTGGACCGGAGAGAAAGGGGTAGCCGAGAGAAAGAGGAATCTCGGTGTTCGGCCTCTACTGGCTTTACGATTCGGTTATGGCGCGTTTTATGACCGACTAGAACGCAATCTTTACGATCGGACCCCATTCCCTCTTTCTCTCTCTCTCTCTCTCTCTCTCTCTCTCTCTCTCTGAAATACGAAATTCTCGCCCTCACGGCAAACGAGCCCCAGGGTTTTACATTTTTCAGATTTCGTCTCCTGCTGCTGCTGCTGCTGCTGCCGTTGCTCTTGGTTTTATCTCATTGAAATAGTTGGAGTACTCGGCTAGTGATATTCTACCGACTCGCTATGAATCCTGTGCACAAAGATTTAGCCTATCCGCAATAAACCCTTGACGTAGTCTCTTGATTATCCCTTTCAATTTCTTATATACATTCTGTAGGTGTATATCAGTCTCCTCTATATATCTCGTTCCCCTATCCTCTCTGCGTTTTCCACTCAGCGATCGAGTGCGCTAATTAATGTATGTAGAACAGCTATACACCCTGCTACACTACTACTAGGTCGTTTCAAGTTTAAACTTACCGTAGTACCACCACCACCACCACCACCACCACCACCTGGAACTATCTAATTTTCAATATTAACTACAAGCTCTATCACATTTAAAGCTCATTTATTACTTTTTACGCGATAACTTATTCGATTATTCTATTAGATTACACTTTAATCATCGGCGTGATCGGAATTCTCTTGCTTAGTTGTACAAATGCTTACTTTACAATTTTTACATTTTCCTTTTTTTTAAAAGATTTGGTTACATTAATGTTTGTAAGCCATTGTTGATTTTCCAATGTAATTACAAAATTTGTAACACTCTAAGGTCAAATTTATTGTTCTTCTTGCAATTTTTATTATTATTGTTATTATGAATTTATTATTTTTTTTTTGTTAAATATATTTCCCAAGCGGAAGCAGAATTGAAAGATAATTTTTAATTAACTTAACTCTTTAGTAAATTTAACTCGAACGACGAATGAAAAGTTAATTATATTTCAACGAGCATTCATTAAAAGCATTATGTTTTTCTGTGTATACTTAATAAACTCCGCTTTCCAAACTTTTGGCGAACCTTGCTTTTGCCCGCATCATTTTCTACTTGGCTGATGAAATCGAGCACAGGCTTGAGCCGACTGGTTGTCGAACAAAACTGCAAAAAAAAAAAAAAAAAAAAAAAAAAAAAAAAAAAAAAAACAAAAAAAAAAAAAAAAAAAAAAAAAAAAAAAAAAAAAAAAAAAAAAAAAAAAAAAAAAGAAAGAAAAAAAACATTGGGCGAAGTAAAAAGAGAGAAAAAAAACCAGCAGAAAAAGGAAGAGGAAGAGAAGAAGACGGAGGATGTGGGTGAAGAATAAGAAGTAACTGACCGTGCGTTAAAAGTCCCTCGAGTCAATCTATTTTGTCTTTCTTCCCTGGTCCCAGTAGGAATAGCTGGACTGAAAAAAGAAGCTCGAAAGGAAAAGAGGAGAAAAAGCGAGAGAGGAGGAAGCAGATTGGATAAATAAGGGAGACTCAACGGGCACTTTCCTCTGCGGCAAAAGTTACGCCATTACGTGATAGAGTACTAAAAATAGATGTAGGATGTTGGCTGCTGGACGAAGGAGTAAGCAAAGGTAAAAAAGTAGACGACGGGTATAAGGTAAAGAAGAAGAAGAAGAAGCTAGCAAATGGACAAGAGACTTTGCCTCGACTTACCTTACTCTACTTCTACTAATTCGCGACTTTTCTGCCCATTTGCTTCGTCCAAATCTCGGCTAAGTTTTCGCCCGCTTCCCTTTTTTTCCCTTCCTCCACAACTTGCGCAGTACCAGTGAGAAAGAGAGTCAGCATACTTTCTTTCATTAGCACAAGTGCAGTTCGATAATTTTCCTTACCTAATTTTCATCTTCTTTTTCTTTTTTTTTTTTTTTTTTTTTTTTTTTTGCTTTCTTCAACTTTGTAAATAGCTTTATTTATTTAAATTATTAACTTTCTAATGTTTGCTCAATTCGCATTTGCCTAACCTTACTTAAATAGTTTCAATTTTCAAAGTTAGAACAAGTTACATAGAAACCATTTATTAAATTAAAATTGGAAATTACTCCTTTTACATAAATAAACTAAATGACGTTAAAATTCTAAATAAAAAGAAAGGAATACTAAGAAGAGCTGATTCGTGCAAATCAACAAATAATCGTAAAGGTGAAAAAAAAAATTCGCAACGGGGCAAAGCAGTAGTCGAGTCTTGATAGTGTCCAAGCTCTGGCATTGAAACGAAGTACAACGAAAGATGTTAAAAAGAGCAGAGCAGTTGTCAGGCCGACTGACGCGGTAAAAAAAAATACATCAAGAAAGACGCGAGTGAGAGATGATGAGAGAGAAAGCAGGGGGCACGTATAGAGATGTGAAAAAGGTAGAAAGAAGGGAGAGCAAGAGACCATGTGAGAAAGACGTCTGGCTGATGGCACACGATGCGGGAGAGAGCGAATATGTATATACAAAGAGAGAGAGAGAGAGAGAGAGAGAGAGAGAGAGAGAAAGGGAGCTGCGAGCGAATCAGCTGAATTCGAGTAATTGCTGCTTAAATTCCAACGCTTGCCGCCCGTGACTCCAACTGCGAGCGTGTACGTCGGTCAAAGCGACGCGCTTATACCACGAGAGGACAAACAGCTTGTACGAAATGAGCCTGTGTCCACGTGTGATGGTAGAGGACTGAAAAGAAAGTTAAATTACGTACTGACTTTTTCTCTCCTTTTTATCCCTTTCTCTTTTTATACAACCTTTATTAACTGCAATATACTTTTACTTTTGGTGCTTTTTACATTGTAACTTTTCTTGAAATGTAAAATACACGATTATTTATAACAATTCATAGCAATTAAAAATTTTTTAAATTTCGTATCCTTTTGTAGTGAAATAGATATTCAACTTGAATGTATTTTAGTAAAATTTTCTAGCAAGGAAATTGCCTAAATCGTAGTCATTCATTTTTTGGGGGTACACAACAATAATAATCTTGCAAGACTTGAGAATTTTCGTCTTAGGAAAGATGAGAAATAATTGTGCCTCTAGGAATGTCGAACAAGCAAACGATAGGGAGAGAGAGAGGGAGAGAATAAGAGAGAGAGAGAGAGAGAGAGAGAGAGAAAATACATAGGAAAATGCTGCTTGGATTGGACCGGCTGTGTTTCTTCAGTGCAATTTTTAAGCGTTCACTCTCGAACAATTCCTTTTCTTCTTCCTTCTTCTTCTTCTTCTTCTTCTCCTTCACTTGGTTCACTTGCCCCTATCGTCTCAGCTATTTTCTTTGATGCCCTCGAGGCGATATCGCAGTAGCAGTAGCAGCAGCAGGAGTGCATTCAAACCACACACTAGAATGCTTCCCAAACTCCTTCCCGAATCCTGCCACTAGAAGCATAGTCTTCCGGCAATAGTAGTTGTAGCAGCAGCAGTAGAGAAGTAGTCGACTTCGCGCCGGCTTATCGGCTGGATGAAACTATTTCCGAATTCTCTGTTACAGATAATAAGCCAGACACACACACACACACCCACACACACACACACACACCCACACACACACACACACACACACACACACACACAATCCTTTGGTCGGTTTGAACTTATCCGACCGCCTATCTAAGATATTCCCTGGTTCTCGAAGCCTTTCTCTTTACCGAGACTTGGACCAGTGTTTGATTATACTACAGCTGCGGATGGGGGCTAGAAGCCAGACACGGCTTTGAGCTGCCCCATCCTACTTTCTCTTTCTGCGTGTAGGCATCGTCTGAGATTGGAAGTCAGCCTTCTATATATGTATCAGCCTCCAAGATAGAAGTACAAAGTGTGTATCTGTGTAATGGCGTAACGGAAGTCGTCTCCGTGTATATCGCGAGAGAGAGAGAGAGAGAGAGAGAGAGAGAGTCTGATTGACGTCGCGTGCGCGGAGCTTGACGCAATCGACGTCGCTGCCACAGCAGCTGTCGTTCCGTGTCTCTACACAATCCTTTCATTCTTTACGTCAGCTGCTACAAGATTTCGCTACAAGAGATTCACCTACTCCTTCTCCTCCTTCTCCTCCTCCTCTCTTGAAGACAATATAATAACTGTGACGTACTGCTCAGACATGTCTAGTTGCGTATGCTCAAGTTGTACGAATCGTGTCTTGTTCTTAGTCATCCTCTGCCCTCCCCCAGCCTCCTACCCCGACGTAGTTCCATCGTACTGCAATTGCAGGGGTGAGAGAGAGAGAGAAAGAGAGAGAGCAATCGATTAGGATTCAATCAGTCAAGTACATCCGCGTACACGTGTTGGTTACACGCTATACGCCCCCAAGATCGAAATCTCAAGATCAGATTTACGAGAGTTCGATTATCTTTTGAAATTGTGTATACGCTACTACTGTTGTTGTTGTTGTTAAAACTTTGTTCAATATACTACCTACCATCTTAAATTGTTTGCGAAACTTGGAATTTTTATATAAATTCTATTTGCAAAAATAAAAGTTGATATCTACTTGTTCTTTTTCTTTTTCTTTATAAATCTATCTTTTAATCCAAGACTTAAAACACACAAGTCACTTCTGGAACTGGCTAAGACTTGAAAGGACGAAATCTAGTAGAAAATCAGAGTTGCGCGCGGTTGAGGAGCTTCGGCTTTTGCGGGGTAATTAGCGGTCTCATTCAGGAGGAGGAAGAAGAAGAAGAAGAAGAGGAGGAGGAGATGGTAGGCAGTACATAGGAGTGGTAACGAACGACAGGTCTCTCACCGTGGTATTCACTAGGGGGGATCTTGCAAGTATGTAGGGAGGTGCAGTGCATAAAGCTCGACCTGCTGCAAATTTGCTTGCAGCAGCTTGGCTTACTGCAGTTGTCTTGCTCATCATCCCCGACCTTTATCCTCTCGTTAGCCTCTCATATCAGAGCTTCGCGCGCACGAGCCGCCGAAAAGAGAAGAAAAGGTCTCGGAAGCTCGGTGACGCGGCATTTTTGAAAAATCCAGCGAGACTGACAGAGACGGAAGGGGCGGGGAAGAGCTGTGGTAGTGTGCTGCAAAGTCTTTTGAAAGCTATACATATACCTCTATATATATATATATATATATATATATATATATATATATATATACAGCGAGCAATGCGCGAAAGGAGGTAGAGGAGGCTGGGAAAGCGAGGCTGAAAAGCACTTCGCAGCAAAGGAATAACGAGCGCGCATTAAGGATTGAATTGCCAGGATGCTCGTTAAGACGCCGCTAATGTGATGCTGCTGCTGCTACTACTACTACTACTACTACTACTACTGCCACCACCCACTCATTCCCTTCTCCTCCTCCTCCTCCGTCTCTTCGAGTCCGATGTACGCGCGCGACGTTTCTGGCTTTGCCTATTATTATTCCGAGAAGGTAATTCAGTTGAAAAGCTCAAGATTTTTATCAAAATTTAACGCTTAATCGACGTGCTTGGTGTGTGTGTGTGTGTGTGTGTGTGTGTGTGTGTGTGTGTGTCGAGTATAATAATTGACTGAGAAACGTGTGTCTATTATATATCGATTCTGCTTCTATTACATTTTGAAGAAATAATAAACTAATGTTATTCTGACGAAGCATATAATATAATATCTCGTACAGCTACCAAATTTATAAATGGAAATGACTAAGTCATTAGTTGTAGGTATATATAAGAAGAAGACGTATACAAGCTTAGACTATTCTTTCGCACGCGTTTTTGCCATCAAGCTGTGTACGTAACGGCCCTTTCCCTAATCGGCTTGATTTTCGCGCTTGCTCGGGCGGAAGACTAGTACCAAAAGCTTGTGAGCAGCAAAAAAGAGCAAAGCGAAAAAACGAGAGAGAAAAAAAGAGAGAGAGAGAGCAAGTGGGTTGTTTGCAGGATGGAAAGGTTTGAGTAAGGATAAAGTTAGGTAGGATGAAATTAAAACGTCTGGCTGACTGGTTGCGTTTGACCGTACAGCTTGCGAGCTTGCAAGAGAGAGAGAGAGAGAGAGAGTGAGATGGGGGGTGGGGGGAGGATAGAGAGAGAGAGAGAGTTGAGGTAGGACTAAAGTTGAGTTTGTTTCGTGCCCAAGCTTGTTAGAAACTCGAGCCTAGAGCTTGGCTAGCCCCTTTGCGGCGTTGGTTCACCGACCTACAATCTACTTCGCGAAAGGCTCGTGTGTCGGAGCTCAGTCAATTTCTAGCCTTCTTCCGGCCGTTTTACCGGTCCTGGTCAAATCAGCCAGCAGCAGCAGCACTAGCAGCAGACAAGTTTCGAGTATATGAGACCACCACTCTTCCCACGGCCAAAGTTGCCAGCACTAATTTACATTCTCTCTTTCACTCTGCTTCCCACGGTTTGATGGCGGCATAGCCTTTCACCATTACCAGGCGCCTCTGACGATGCTTATTAATAATCAGCTATGAGATGATACTCTAGAAATTTCATTTGTAAATTAGAATTTCATAGATTCGTATGAAAAACAATAATGAGTAATGAAATAGGTCATCTTATCTTAAGAGAAAAATATTCTTGATTTTTTTTTCTTCAAACTTTTTTAAGAAATGCTTGAGTGAAGAAAAAGAAAAAAATATCAGTCGAATTGGCTCGAGAAATTCGCAAGCGGTGATTTTTATGTGCAGCGGCACCGATGTAATACAAAACTTTGACTTTTACACTTGGAGCTGCAGCTACATTAAACATGACACTCGGATACACGTATAATTTCAAGTGAGCCGATACTTGCAAAACTAGGCTAGCCTGCGCGCAATGATATCCAACAACAACAACAACAACACAACACAGAGAGAGAGAGAGAGAGATACTTGGCTTCGTGCCAATCGTATCTCGTTGACGGATGCTCGAACAACCAAGAGAAGCAACAAAATTACTATTCGGATTCTTATTATTATTATTATTATTATTATTATTATTATTATTATTATTATTATTATTATTATTATTATTATTTACCTCCTTTTTCTCACTTGCCTACGGAAATATTGATATAAAACCATAAATATCCTGCTCTTGACAAAAACACTTTCTGATTTTTGTAAAATTCGTATTTAATAGCAAAGAACAATTTTTATAATTACGAGAAAAAAAAACTGTTAAGAAGAAGAAGAAGAAGCCTTAACGACCTCGATTAATAAAATCTTATCATGAAAAACTTCAAGGCGATTAAGCATTTTAAACAATTATCAAGATGTGTGTTTGCTCTGCAGACCTCCTACCTACACTATCTCTTTCGATAAAATATCGTTCGTAGCTCAGCTTTAAGACAACAGATTTTTCGCGCTGCTATTACCACCTACCCTTGTTTTATTTTCTCTTTTATTTTTCTTTCTTTCTTTTTCTTTATTTTTTTTTTTTTTTCTTTACAAGAAATTACTATTGGGCGTCAAATTTCACTATGCGTGTCTGCGACTATTAAGCGTCCGGCATATAGCGTTCACGAACTCATTTATCTGTACACGCACGCGCACAGCTATATACATATATGTTGGCGGTAGGCCATTCAGGTATACAGGTCTGCTAGCAGCTAGCTAGCTAGCTATAGCTAGCCTTTATATCTCCAAATGAAATCACGGTGCGCCGAAATAAACTCCAGCTCAAGTAGCGAAGCATTTCGCCCGAGGTTAAATTCTATTGTGGCAATGGAAAAGAGAAGGGGGCGGGGGGTTGCGGGGGGGGGGGGGAGCACTGCACACTGCACACCTTTTGAAAAATGTCCATATCAAAGTCTAAGAAACACTTAATTTTTATCGGGTACCTATACACTTTATAAGTATATTTTAGTTCACCTTTTTTTTTTATTCCTTTTCACTTATTATTTTTCTTTTTCCATCAGAATTTGTAGGAAATCGATGTCAATGAATCATAAATTGTAATAAAATTAATGGATTTGACAAAAAAAGAAATAGGAAGAAGAAGAAGAAGAAGAGGAGGAAGAAAAAAAAGGTGAAATTGTTGCTTCTACAAGTATATACATGGTTTGCGCGACGTATAAAAAGAATATGAAAAATTAAGTGAAAGTGTCACAGAATAGGAAAAATGGAAGTAAGCGTAACTCTCTTTCTCTTTCTCGTGCTCCAAGTCTTTGTCGTAGTCGGCATGGGAGTGAGGGAGGGAGGTAGAGACGACAACTGCATGACAAATGACTCGACTTCTTTTCTCTCTCTCTCTCTCTCTCTTTCTCTCTTTCTCCCGTTACCGAGTAAAATTGTTATCATGTCCGCGAGATAATTTAACGATAACTCAAAAACTTTAGCAGTTCAACTCAGTCTCGAAGTTCGCGCTCTCGCGACGATTTTTATTCCAGGCATTTGCTTGTGCGCATTTGCCAAAAGCCCCAAGACATTTTCCCGTTCAACAAGTTTTATATAGACATAAACTGATCTATCGAGCAAAAAAGCAAGCGAGCGAGCGAGCGAGCGAACCCTTCCGAATGAATAATCTACTGAACGAAGAGTCTCAGTCAGTGTACGGTGACGTTATACCTTATAAAAGAATGTACAAGTCACGCTTGGGAGGTGAACATATACAATAAAAAAAGCACGACGGCTATACGATTTAAAGCAATTAGAGCCGCCGGGGCCGTCGTCGTCGTCGTCGTCTTTAGAATCTTTGTAGCTTGTGAACGAGGTATAAGAATGATAGAGAGGGAGGGAGAGAGCGATAGTATATATCCGATAATAGGATTCGGCAGCCCCGGCGTGTGCCTAGTCGCGCGATGTCGTTACGATAAAATTGCTCGCTGCACACGCTCTGCTCT
The DNA here is from genome assembly GCA_030522805.1 of Leptomastidea abnormis. Taxonomy (NCBI): domain Eukaryota; kingdom Metazoa; phylum Arthropoda; class Insecta; order Hymenoptera; family Encyrtidae; genus Leptomastidea; species Leptomastidea abnormis. The sequence continues at coordinate 20,595 of JAPYZE010006443.1, forward strand.
CCACTATGAAACATAACGCCTTATTACGAGAAAGAGAGAAAGAGAGACAGAGAGAGAGAGAGAGAGAGAGAGAGCTGGCTCCTCTACCTCCTCCTCCTTTTTCTCGATAAGGCATCGAGCCTCATTTACATGATAATAGAGCTTCTGAAATAAAATATGACTCCGGTAGCATAGCGGTATAGCATATAGCATAGCACGAGTATAGTGTGTGTGTGTTGTGTGTGTGTGTGTGTGTGTGTGTGTGTGTGTGTGTGTGTGTGTGTGTGTGTGTGTGTGTGTGTGTGTGTGTGTGTGTGTGTGTGTAGCCGCCGCACCCCTGAGGCCCGTCTCTCAGCCGAAAGAGCTGCTAACTCGGCTAGGTAGGGAATCCGATACGGGAGGCTTCCTCTTTCTACCTGGCGCTTCATCTACCTCCTCCTCCTCCTCCTTTTGGTCGACGCGTGTACCTCTAATTTTATTAAGCCTCGCGCGCATCCAGCCCCCCTACCGCCGTCTCGCCCGATTACTCACTCGGCTATCTTTCTCCCGATTTCTCTCGCTACACCTCTCCCTCTCTCTTTCTCTCTCTCTCTCTCTCTCTCTTTCTCTCTCTCTCACTCTCTCTCTCCAGCTCCAACACCAAGCTGTTCTTCAACCCTTTTGCATGTACGAGCGGCGATCGTTCTCTCTTCTCTCTATATTTATGTGCTTCGTTTTTTTTTTCTTCATTTTCGAGGGGGAGAGAGAGAGAGAGAGAGAGAGAGAGAGAGAGAGAGAGAGAGAGAGAGAGAGAGAGAGAGAGAGCCTGATTTACCTTTATGACTGTGAAGGGGGGGTGTTTATTATTTATTTACACCTGTTTATTTGTAATACTGGCACTCTGGCTCATATTGATTTAGCCGTGTTTTTACATTAGCAAAGGGAATGGGGTGAGAGTTGAAGGCTGGGTGTATGTATGTATGTATGTATGTATAAAAGGTAAGGCTGTGCAGTAGCAGAAGCAGCCGAGAGTATAAGCAAGCAAGCAAGCAAGCTGGAGTCGGTAAGTGAGTGAGTAAATAAGTGCGAGGTGGAAAGGAAGTCTCGCGCGCGCACCCGCTCGCTCGCGTAACACAGGCTGAGAGAAAGAGAGAGAGAGAGAGAGAGAGAGAGAGAGAGAGAGAGAGAGAGAGATAGGAAGGGAGAAAGAGAAGAACTCGAGAAAATTTATTGCACTTGTTTAGCAACACGAATGATATACTCATGAGAATTCTGCAGTTGACTGTTATATGAGGCAATTCATTCTCGTCTCCGCGAGAAACAGAAAGAGAGAGAGAGAGAGAGAGAGAAGCTCTTTTCGCGTACGTGCGCCTCCTCTGAGCCTGCACTACTGCTTCTTCTCTTTCTTATCTATTCTACATCATCGCACAGCCGCCGCACGACCCCATCCACCACCCCACGTCTTTCTATTCGTCTAACACTGAGAAAAATTCCCCCCCCCCCTCTCTCTCTCTCTCTCTCTCGTATCCCCCTATAGCCCTATGGCATTTCTCTCTCGTGATACTCTTTAAACATTCAATTCCATCTTATTGGCTCGTATTGCACATAAACAAGTTCACCAAAAAAAAAAAAATATATATATATCACAGAAAAAGTTAAAAGAAAAAGAGAAGGATGAAAGAAGAAGAAAATGATGAAAAAATGAAGAAACGTGACTTGCACTTGATTCAAAGTACATTTGCCAAGTTGCTTTCTCCCTCTCTCGGTCCAGCCGTTCTAAAATACATTTTCAAACCAGAAGTTTTGCCGCCGCGGTGGTCGGTCGGTCGGTCGGTCGGATAGTAGGAGGAGGAGGAGGAGGAGGAGGGTCTCCCGTTAATTTTGCCGGGCCGTTTAATTTCTCGGACCGCGTACGACGGGGGTAAGCTGGGCCGGAGTAGCTCTCTTTCTTTTGCGCTTAGCTTCAGCTGCTGCTCTCTTTCTCGAAGCTTCCGCCGCGGGCTAAATTTTTAACAAGCGCACTTCCGTATATTATCCGCGGCAATAATTATGACGATGGCACGCGCGGGCGCGAGCGGCTCTTTTTATTTATAAGGGCGCAATACAGGAGGAGCCCAATGTACATTATGCAGATGCCAGCCCCTCCCCTTACCTTCGACCCCCTTTTTCCTCCCTTTCTTTTTACTTATACCCCGCGAGTATGATTTAGCGAGTCGATCCTTGTGTAAGTTGGAGAACAGACGCTCTCGAACAGTTTCCATGCCGCTTACTTTTTCTCCGGCTTCGCTTTAACTACGACGTAATTAGTTTATGCTGTGAGGACAATTTTAAATTATTTAAAATCTAACATATTTTAAATATTCAACAAATTAAAATTTTTATAATAATCTGTTGTATTTTGATGCAAAAGATAATGCATATAATTTGTAATGTTTAAACAAAAAGTAATTTTTTATGAATTCTTTTTTTTTTTTTTTTTTTCAGGTAAGCCACATTTACGTTTTCACGTCGTAACATTCATTAGGGGGTAAGTATTTGATTATGAATTAAGAAAAATTTTGTTCAAATTCTTTAAAATTTGATAATACATAAAATAAGGCTTTCCCGTTGAAGTACGTGCTTACTATTAAATTTTCTCATTTTACTACCTTTCTTCGGCCCTCACGAGCTGCTCTCTTAGTCCCCGTTAATTATTAAAACATGTCGCTTACTTATAATGAGTTTTAACATGGGCGTCCTTATGCGTTCTTACCTACTAGCTTTGAAAATAAATTCGTTTACCTCTTATCTCACATTATATTAAGTGCAAAAGATATATATTAAGAGAATACAGGTATGTGTGTTCAAATCCGACATTAGCTATAGTAAAAAATATATTATATGCACTTAGAGCGATGTATAATTTTTAATGAAAATGAATGCGTTCTAAAGATAGGTCGTTTCAATCGACCAACTGTAATTGCAGTACGTAAATTAAGGCAATCGATAAAACATTATCTTTTCTGTGGAAGTATCGAGAAGCAAGTGAATATATGCTGGTGTCGTGGTGAGAAAAACCAATTTTAAGCAGGTGACAATATCTTGACACTCGGATCTATTGATAAACAAAGAGTACGAGCTAAACGTAATCTTTAAAAAAGCATAGCCATCTTAAAAGATTGCATAAAAAGCCAAGTGAGAGAGAGTGAGAGAGAGAGAGAGAGAGAGAGAGGCGTGCAGCCGGAAAAAGGTCGATAACTGCACGTTTTTCGTTTCAGAAAAGTTAACAAAAACTTTCTCTATACACCTTCTTTTTTCTCACTCTCGCGCCTTCCCCAAGCTCTCTCGCGCTCATCTTTCCTTTCCCAATCCCCCATTCCTTTCTCTCTCACTCTCACTCTCTCTCTCTCTCTCTCTCTCTCTTTTTAGCTATCCCTTTACTCGACTCCGTGGTTGGCGTTACTCTAGAAAATTGCCAACCGCAAAGTTTTCCGTGACTGAAAAAGGGGCACAGAGCGGGGGGCACACATACCCAGAGGATAAAACAGGAGCAG
>JAPYZE010006445.1:0-10853 GCA_030522805.1 Leptomastidea abnormis
ATATATATATATATATATACAAAAAGATTATTAGAATACTGCTTACAAAATTGCTAAAATTGGCAAAAAAAACTTTATTTTTTTCTTCAAACGAGACCTGACAAAGCCACAGCCTGACATCAATCTATCTTTTTACTTATATTTTTCCTCGTATACTATACTAAACTACAAACTAGGAGGGTATACTTTCCATCGTGGCGTCGAACTCTCTATTCTCTCTCTCTCTTTCTCTGCACCTGTACTGTGTCTATAGGTATGTATGTACCTGTTACAAAGTTTCTAAATGTGATTTCAAAGTCTGATTATTGTTGCAAAGTTGGATATCTTGTTTGCATTGCACCGCGGGAGAGGTTGATGAACGCAAGCCTCGTTTAACTCTAAGGCCGCTAAAACTTTTTTTTTCTTTCTTTATTTTTTAACGCGATACCTACACGTTTGAAGTTTTGACGAGAATGATTTGGGATTGAATTCATTTACTCAAAAAAAAAGCGATTTTCATCCCTTTCTTTTTGTATTTCTTTTTCTTTTCGTTCGTCTGTTTTCGCCTTTTATTTTTTGTTTAATTTTGTAGTGATTTTATTCTTCTGTTTAAGTAAATGTAAATAAATTGCGATGAATTACGATGCTTAAAATTAAAATAACTATGAGAGAAAAAGAAAAATGTTTTGTATAGATGGATTTGACGATGAAGAATATACTGCAAAAATTTTGTTTAAACCTTTTCAAGTACATTGTTTATTACAAACTTTTGAAATAATAAAAGTTTGCAATTTTTCATAAAGAATTAATAATTTAGGTTCCAAAAGTCTATAAAAATTTATGTGCTATAGCGTGTGTAAATGTATATATTTGATGTTTTTCAAGCATGTAGCTATAAGTTCAGTTAAAAGAACGTACATATGTTTTATACCTATAATACATACTGGAGAACGCGAATTTCTCGCACGCTATGTCAAAATATTTATTTTTGTAATTCCTTGCGTAAAATTGATTTTACACACCGTTTCAGGTATTTTACACACCGTTTCAGATGTGCAAAATACTACTTTTTGATACGGTGCGGAAAAGAAATTTTTCGGACCGTTTACAGAGCGCAATAGTTATTTCCCGTAACAAGGGCGCTAAAGGCGTCATTCCCGCACGAGTTGTGTGCATGCAGACACGATACCACGAATGCATGTATAATCGGCACGAGTGGTGATCGGTGCACACGAGTCGACGGAAAAACCGATGACGAGGTGCGAGGAGATCACACGAGAGCGAGAAGCCTGCGCCCGAGTTGCGAACAATATTTTTTGTAATTCCGTGCGTAAAATACTATATTTTTTCGCACGGTGTGAAAAAACCTTTTCGGCACCGATTGTGTGATATAACAGAAAAACATTTGAAATTTGTATTTATATTATTGTGAATGTATTTTATCATTGAATTGAATTTTCCGCAATCATTACAAAAAATATTGTTCGCAACTCGGGCGTACACGTCTTTTATCGCTCTCATGTGATCCCCCTACACACTCGTCATTGGCTTTACCGACGAAAATATCTATTTTGCAATTTTAAGGGCCGTGCACAAAAGTCATTTTTGCGCATGAAATTGCAGAAATACTATTTATTGTGACACATCTCTACTTTTTTGGACAAATAGCCCCATGAACTTGATAGTTATGCTAGTTAGCCCCGACTTTGATGCTAATTGTTAAAAAAAAGCTGTCATTTTATAAATTCTTGAACGAATAATAAAAATAAATTATCTTTGTGAATAGTACCACTGCGTAAAAAAGTTAATTGATAAAAAACATCAGAATTAAATAAAAAACAAAAAAATGTGTTAGCAACCCCCGCTGACCTCTATGTATTCTAACTGATAAACGAAAATTATATTATAATAAGTTGGATTTTTAACTGTTGATTTAAATATACATTTTTTTTTTAACCGACACGTTGGGATGGTGCCGAATACGCAACTCCACCGATCTACACAGCTAAGCAGCATTGTGCGCAATTGGTGCTTGGATGGGTGACCTCTGGCCTAATCTTGCCTCTGTAGCTTTGGAGATTGGTTAGTTAGTTCTTGTCTGCCATAACAACGTGAGCGGGGAGGTGCGCAGGAGTTTGGGCTGGGCGTCCAGGCCTACGCAATGTGGCGTGGGAGTCCAGTCCAATGCTCCAGCTCATTCCGGGTCGGCTTTTCTCCCTCTGAGTTTTCCTCGGTCCATAGGCCATAGCCAGGGCGAATGCGGAGTGGCTTCCCTTCTACCCCAAACACACACAGGTAGGAAAGTTTGGATAGGAAAATAGGATGGATACCCTCACACATAGGTGGTAAGGGTGTCCCCGCGACTGAATCACATAGGCTTTCGCGGAAGGAAAAAAAAAATTTTAATACTTTATTAATGTTGCTAACTAATTTTAGAAAAAATAAACTACTATTTAATAAAAGCTATTATATAAGTTAATTAAATTTTGAATTTGAAAAAGTAGTAAAGATATAGTTTCAAAAAAGATAATAAGCAGAATTTTAAATTTCAAAGTAGTGAAGTCAAGCTCAAGTCAGACCGCAACAATATGAAACGATCACCTTCTCACCAAAGCTAGTAATTTGACCAAAATTACTACTTACACCAGTGTAAAATATCGATCTTTATTTATTCATTTTTTTTTTTTTTTTTTTAATGTGAATGTAAATATGAAGACGTGTTTTTCGAAACTTTATTTAATGGATTTAACGACTTTGTTAATTATAGATAACTTCTTTGAAGGAGCTATAAATCGCTATAAAATTTATGAATACATTTTTAATCGTCAATCAAGAGCTACTACAATCAATCATCATTAGGAAATTCGTAATACAAGGAAAGACAAACAACGTATCTTCATCAAGTCGACAAAACACATAATACGTTAATAATAATAATAATAATAATAATAATAATAATAATAATAATAATAATAATAATAATAATAATAATAATAATAATAATAATAATAGTAATTTATAATATAATAATAATAATAATAATAAAAAAGTAAAGATTCATAAATATGCGATACGCCATCAAATAATAATTCCATTTGATTATCAATGATATATCTCGTTTCACGCTTGTCTGCTTATCTGGGAAAGATCTTGAAAGTTTCACCTGTGAGAAAGAGAGAAAAGTAATATTAGCCTTGCCCAGAGGTCAATATCGCTGTTCTCTATATAAAAGTTAAAGTTCGAGGTTTTCTTTTTCCTAACTATACACTGATCAAAGTTTGTTTGGAAGTTTTACCTTTTTATTTATTTGTTCATTTATTTATTTTTTTTGTTTTTTAAGTGCTGAATATAATCACAATATAACAAAAATTCTGAAAAATGATTAGAAATTTTTATCGAGATGAGTTAATCCTTAGCTGCCACACTGGAATCTATTTGACCCCGGAAAAATAAAGTAAATCAGCATTTGTTTTTATTTTTACTATGTATGTTCAAAAAAATGTGTAAAACTCAGAGTTTCTGTTATTTTTTTTCAACTACAGAAAGTTTGTGTTATTCATTTTACATAATTAGTGTGTAGAAAGTATAAAGAATTTCAGTTTTTACAGTGAGTTTTTACTAATTTTATTTTACACACAATGGGTGGAAAATGAACAAAATTTTATGTTTATTTTCCACCCGATTTTGAAGAGTGTAGAAAAAATTTTTTTAAATACTAAATATTACATTTTTATAATTAAAACTATACTGTCTGTTAAAACAACTCTTCAAAATTATTAAAAAAAATTTTTAAGTTAAACATATTTATACTCACTTTGCAATACAGTTGTTTAAATCGTAGGGTCAGAAAGATTCCAGTATAGCAGCGTGTTATTCTGAGTTATTGTAGTATAGGCATATTACAAAGATATAGCGGAATTTTTACCAAGTTTCATTTGAAAATGCCTCAACATGCTTTTAAATTTTTATTCTCATCTTTTTTATAAACTAAAATTATTTAAAAAAAAAATACTTTTTTAATTATTGACTTATAGTGACAGATTTCAAATTAATTTTGATCATATTATCTATTTTAATTTAAATTGAATATAATAATTGATTTTTTTTGTTTTTGTACGCATGGTACAAATAACAATGGTGTAATAGCGCACAGGGACTCGTGAAACGATATTATATTTGTAATCGCTATTCGTAAATGTAACAAGTATTCTTCGTAATTTTAATCATTAGTTGTTAGAAAAAAAAATGAGCGCCACAGTCGCATTGATCTCGGAAAAATCCTTCTTATTTATTTCGACATTCAAAAATTAACTATTTTTCTTTTCAAATTTTATAACTGACGTACACAAGATCCTTCTGGTCATAATTTTTACAAATTCAAGTAGTAATATTTCCTAATAAAAATTTTATGTTTTTATGACATATTTTGGAAAATTTACGTTATACATATCCAGCACTTCCTATCAAATATAATAATTTTTCTAAATTAAGATTTATCAGCGCATAGTACTTTAGCTCTTTAAGTCAGGTTTTTTTTTCCATAGTCCAGCGTTTATTTGAAATACTTGATGTTAAATTGGACGAAAGTGTCGCAAAATTGTTTCTCGGACAACAATTTTTTTCAGCTACAAAATTTCACAAGTTCACTCTAATATTAAAGTACGTCGAAAAAATTGTCGATACCAAAAAATGGCTCCCAAATGAATGCCACCTTTAAACTTATGCGATCGATAATATAACATTCAGTCCGAAGAAATACAAATCTTTTCCGTTGAATCATTTTACTTTGAATCAGTTAAAGAAATTGCAAGCAGAAAATTATTTTAAAGCTATATAGCTTGACAGAAGAAAGAAAGTAAGTAGGAAAAGAAAAAGTTCATTTGATCAAATCGAATGCTGATTAAAATTCAAGGTGAAGGAGTGTATAATATAGTAAGTAGTTAGGGGGATGGGGGGTGGAGAACAGCTGCTATATAGCCATATACCTTTAAAAAATTCTATTCAAGCTATACTGCTGGTGCTGCCATTGAAAGATGGTATAATTTTGCAGTTAACGGGGGACAATTATGAAATGATAAATTGGCCTTCGTACATATATAATATGTTATCATATACATACACAAGCATTGCATACATTATTTATATTTTGTATAAGTCATGGCTGATTGATAAAAGATGATTGGTCAAGACTGGCCACTCTCATCAGCTACTGTATGTGTATGTATGAGTACCCCTCCACTTTTCACGCGATATATATATATTTTTTTATACATCTACATCACTAATGTGTTACGCCGATGAGTCACGCGGCTATTTAATTTTGATTGTTTTAAATTAGCTACGTATAAATGATTGCGATATATTATAGAGTAGAGAACTGAACTAGCTGATAATTATTATTATTTTTTTTTTTTTAACTGTGTGCGTGAGTGTGTGTATGAATGTGTTGATAGATGCGAGGTCTCATGAATTTTCGGCTAATGTTTTTATTCAGAATCATTGATTTTTAAGGAATTTCAATTACATGTAAATGTAACCTTTGCCCTGGATGAATTTATTATAGGTCACGTGCGATTATAGAAAGAGAAAAAAAATTGACCGGAAATACTTTTTCAATTTTGAAACATTAATTTTTTTGACGCGTGAAATTATGAACGTTAAAAATCAAAATGATGATTTGTAAAAAAAAGAAGAATGGAAATTTAATTTTTGAATTATGTTATGGATTATTTAATGAGCGGTAATATTAGAAAAGTAACCAGTTGATTTTAATTGTAAATATCAAATTGATATATTAATTGCTCCAAGCTAATTATTATACAAATATGAACATAAATTTAACATGATGGATTTAAAAAGTTTGTGTGTAGATTACTATCAAAAAGAAGATGAAAGTACAGATAAATTGAAGAACTAAAAAATTTGTATGATATACTTACTGATAAAAAGCGTTAAATTTTTTATACTAGCTTTATTTAGATAAAAATATAAATATATTATAAGATTTTTTACCCTATATATAAAATACAAAAATAATTACAATAACAATTATTTCACCGTATTTAATAATCACGTTAAAATATCTTAATTAACGATTAATAATTTTTCAATTGAATGCAGGTTTTCCTGAGTAGGACGCAGCGAGTGGTCCAATATCTGGGAATCCCATACGCCCAGCCGCCAATTAACCAACTACGTTTCGCAGCTCCAGTTACGGATCCTTTGCCCACCTGGTCCGGCCAACGTAATGCCACGGTTTTTGGTCCCTCGTGTCCACAAGCTACAGGTAGACGCAAGCTCCATGAACGACTTTATCTTAGGCTCCTACCAAACGACATACCTGATCCAGGACGCAGTGAAGATTGTTTATTTCTTAATATTTACATACCTGACGGTAAGTATATATGTTTTTTTTTCCTTATACATTTGGATATATAAATTTTTACTAAAATGAATTATTTATACTTATTTTTTCTCTGTGTTTATGAAAAAAAACAAACTATCAATCATTATATAATTAGAAAAAATAAGGATTCAATTTTTTTCCAAATGATTGATATAAAAATGTATTTTTTAATTATCTATAATAATTTTATTTAACTCGGTCTGCACAACACTGTTGTTTTTAATTCAATTTTCCACATAACAGAGTCGATTCGACACATTGTCAAAGCTTTTTGTTTACAAAAAAATTTTTAATAGATTCTGTAACTTTTTTATTTATAAATTAATTTATTAAAAAACAGCTTTTTTTAAATAATTATTTTTTTAAATAATTTATAAAAATTAAATATAAAATTTTAAAGCCATGAAATCCTTGAAAGTATTAATTTTTATCATTAATTAAAAGGCTAATTGAGAGGAGGTTCTCATTCAACGGGTCATGTTGGATGTGACTATTATTAATTTTTTTTTTTTCACATGCAAAAGTAAATTTACAACTCAAGCTTTTTACACTTATTAATTAACTCTTAAAAGTATGAGAAAAAATTTTTTTCATTGAAGAATACACTTATAAACATTGTTTATACAATCAGACAGGTGACCATACGAAAAACGAAGAGTGAAACGGTCTCCATCGCCAAAGCTTTCCTATTCATCCGAAATCATCCATCAAAATTTTTTCGTTAATTTTATGATATTTTCTGGATCCTAAGCCTATTTCAACAATAAAAAGTGGATCATTTTCAAAATTGCGGACATTTTAACTTTAAGTCTCATTTTTCGATGTTTTTTTGCTTTTTAAAGGACTTTTAAAAAAAGAGAAACAATTAATGTTATTTGCAAAGAGGCTTAGGATTTAAAATTTAATTTTCTTCAAAACTAAAAAAAAGAAAATTGATCGATTGCGTAGTTTTCGAGATATCGTGGAGACCAATGTAAAAAACGTATTTTTTCCAAAAAACGCGTTTAAAGTTACGAGATTATATGCATCTTTATAAAGCAAAGTTACGTTAATTATGCTGTAACTTTCTTATAAATTTTTTTTCGGCTAAATCCTTTTGAGAACTCATTCTGCACATAATAATCTGTAAAAAATGCAAAAATAAAATTATTGATTTTCTGGTCCCGTTTGATGAGAACCTGTCCCTTTGGTGTACCAAAAAAGTCTACAAAGGCAGACGTCCAATATTACACGCCTAAAACATTTAAATATAATAAAATATTTTTTTTCTATTTATAAACAAACGCCAGCATAAAGATTAATATTTTATATTTGTGTTCAAAGATGCTCCTTTTAACAATAACGTTATTAAAAAGCTTAGTTATAAAACTAAAAAGTTGTGATAAAAAGCATTTGATTTCTAAGAGCTTTCCAAATATAGAATTAAAAAATAATATTCTACAAAGCATCAAATCCCGATTTTCGACAGCTTTAAATTTTGCTTAATATTTTGGGTTAATTTCAGAAAAAGACGAAAAAATTTAAAGCTGCGCAAAAAAAATTATGGATAGTCTTAATCTAACAATAAGTATGAATTTTCCCAATTACCAATAAGTATGGATTTTCTAAAATAAGGTACTTTTTGATTAAAAACAACCCTCAACAAGGTCCAATCAACGAAATTTTTCAAATTTCGATAGAATATTCGTAACTCAAGCAATCGAAATTAATTACAGAAGCACTTAAATAAGGGTCTTTTATAACCTTTAATAAATAAAAATCAATACTAAAGTATAAATCACATAGTAATTATCCGAAAAACACAAAATAAACTTTAAAACATCTACATTTAATCTTAAAAAATAAAATTTTTTGCCTTAAAAAACGTACATTTTTCATGAAAAAACACCTTGATTAAGGTACAATCATTCCCTAAAATTTTAATCAGTTCTAATTTAGTAAAATATAACAAATATGTGTGCAAAATTTCAAGTCGATATCTTTATTCCTTCGAAAGTTATCGTCTGCCAAAAAATCACAACATACATACAGACATACACACACATGCACACACGCACACACATACGTACATACAGATATTTTCTAAAAATGTGTTTTCCGCCCTCCAGCCGAAAAGCGCCAACTTTCCGGCCGCTGCGCGAAACGAAGTTGTTGCTTTTCGGCGACGTCGAGCGGAAAAATCGTATACGCACCATGGCAGGAAGTAAAAAAGCCTCAGATCACCAGGTTCCCGCCCCTCGGCTTCGCCTCGGGCGCTAATATCCTGGTGATCTGGGACCTTCTTTACTTTCCCTGCCTAGGATGCGTAATATACTATTTTTGTGTTTAAGAACCTTCAAAACATTAAGAAAACAAAAAAAAAACAAATCGAAAATTTTCACCGTTACAAAGCTTTCTCTTTGAGAAAGCAATAGAAGATTGATACTAATAAAACGCGTATTTATTATCATACTTAAAATTAAAATCCGATAACAATTCCACGTGTACTTAAATTTATGTACACAGGTGAAAATTTGAACTAAATCACGAAATTTTCAAGAATTATAAGTAAAAAAGTAGTCAATAGATAAAACATCGTGTAAAAACTTTCAAATTAATATCTAGTAAATTATTTAAGTTATACCTTAAACACACGTACACACGTACACACACACACACACACACACATTTTTTCTAAAAATGTATTATTTGCGTTCAGGAACCTTCAAAACGTCAAGAAAACAAAAAAAAAAAACCAAATCAAAAATTTTAACCGTTACAAAGCTTTCTCTTTGAGAAAGTTTCTTACTACGGTAGAATAAATTTTAATTGAAAAAATTTATTCAGAGTAATAAAAAATTTCCTCCGTGACCTCAGAGTAACTTATAAAACATGAGCCGAAGGTGCTGAGCTAGAAAAATAATGCATATTCGGGTTTCCATAGTGTCGTATAACAAGATGACTTGAGAACGAGAAAGCGTAGGCATCAGTAGCTAAGAGGACTAAAGTATAAATATCCCTCTAAATTTAGATGGCTGACCTTTTTTTTTAAGTTAGTATCAGCATTGTATTCGAATCATTACTAATTATGCACTTGTCTCATAATATTCTCCAACCTCAGTCATTATGAAAAGTCGCAGAACCTAATTCTGAAGGCCTATACTTTTATGCTGAAAATTCAATGGTGTAAGGAATATTTTCAAGTTCGAATGTATATATGTATGAGTGTTGATTGTTTATGTTTATGGTCAGGGAACGAATGTGGTTATGAACAGTTGCCGTATGAATCGGCGTGCGAAATTCATATTATTGACGCATCATAAAAAAAAAAAAATTCTGTCAAATTTTCTCCGACCGAACTGAACGGTGAGCTTTTGATTAGAGTTTCTTTCTTTCTGATCTTCATTGAAATTGTAAGGCAAGTAAGCCTACAAATTTTCGGAAGTGAAATCTTAATCCGAAGAGCGAAATCAAGTAGAATCTCGACTCTCGTCATTTGGAATTTCAAAAATAGAGAGGAGAGAGGGAGAAGGAGAAAGAGATATATTTCAAAATAAATCAAGATGATTCTGCAGAGATGAAGATCGCTCAACTTAAAGAGACGATTGTGGAGTAGAATTTAAATGTTAGTACATCTGGGACTACTAAGATTGAAATTATTGCTAGATTGGACGAGATGGATCCATCAAGGGCTTGCATGGATAAATACGTTGCAAGAAGAGGTTGACGTAGAAAATAATCAAGTTTCTTTGTTACAAAGAGAAATGAGATTGATTCAACGCGAACGGGAAACTGCGGAAAGGCTTTGAGCGATGGCAAAAGAAAAAGAAAGAGAACTTGCTGAACGAGATAATAGCAATGCTACGACGTGAGTTAAAACAAGAGAGAAATAAAATAACAATTTTACGAGAAGAACGAAACGAAGATAAATAACTTTAATGAGTTAAAAGAATTGATAAATGTTTTCAAAGGCAAGTAGATGGAGAGTATAATACCCAATTGGGAAAAACAAATCAAATTTGTAAAGAGTACTTGCAATTTAACCGATAACAAGACTAAAATATTAATGATTACGAGCATGCAAGGCAAAGCTCTCGAATGGTTCCATTCGAAACCTGATAAGATTATTAAGTTGGCTTCGGCGATTATAAATCGACTGACAGATTTGTCTGAAACTTTGGAATTATGTAAATAAAAGCTACTTAATGTATTTGCAAAAAAAAAACAGAGAGGTAAACGACTTAATTTTGGAGAAAATAGTTATTGAAAAATCATCAATTTAACATGGAAGCTTATGGGATTCCTCACATAATAGCTTAATACGTTAAAACAATCTAAAGGAATTTAAAAAAAAATTATTTTAATACTTTAGATTATGAGGAATATTTTACGTTAAAAAAGACCTTGTGTTAACCACTTCAAGTTAAAGATAATCACTGTAGAAGTATCAAAAATAATTCAATAAAAGTGAAAAGTATCACGAAACAAC